>JAQPZY010001577.1:2187500-2497500 GCA_029931535.1 Margaritifera margaritifera
TTTAAAAAAACAAACACTATTTTCTAATAAATGGAGGAGTTCAGAAATAAAATTTCTTCTAACGACATAAAAATGGAAAATACAAAACTATTGCTGCCAGCTTTGGTACATGGCTTTTACTAGAAAATGCATACAATAATAACCTTCTAATATATACAAGCCAAGTAAATAATACTAAAGACTTAGAGAGGTATAAACCATTTCCAATTACAGAACCATTTTCCGACAACAAAATAGTAAAAAATGTAAAAAGTATAATTTTAGTCGAGAAGTGTTTTAAATATGTTGCTATGAACATTTTTCAAAAATCGACCAAAACAGGAAAAACAAAAGTGGTCAAAAGAAGGTGAAAGGCCTCGAAAGTTTTCCCTGCTACTTTTGTGAAATTTAAATTGATATAAATCAGTCTCATACGGTGTATTTGTCTAACGGCTATTATAGCCAATATTGACACATTGGCAAGCAAAATATTAGAACGTTAATGAGTTTCCGTGTAAACTTTCCAAATGAAAAGGATCCCAATTCAAATTGTCACATCGACACATGTTGGCGATATGACAGAAACACAAGGTACACTGTATGTACCGCACAGTGAGATATTTTGATTGACTGAGCTACTTTGATTGATTACATTTGCAGTACTCATCTACAGTCCATATGCAAAACAATTTTACCCTGCTTAGCTATAAACGGCCATTATCCGGTCTGCGTGTCGCGAAATCAATTCATCAAACCATAAAAAAAATACTGATAAAAGTAGTATGTTTCAATCATTTTTAATAGCGGTTTTTTAAACTATCCCCAGCCTTCAAGAACGCATCATTTTTGTCACTCGATCCGGACAATGCGTTTGGTCTGACAGGTTTTCGTCCTCACTTAATAAACATATTCCACTGAAATCCAACGGGTTAAACGACACACAAATGGAATGGTACTCTGATGATGTGGAAACTGCTAGTAAATTGCACAACTTCTGCCACAAAAACAAAGATTCGCAGTATTATCAAATTTTTGCGAAATAGGTCGTTTCTCATCAATGAATGTAAGAGAAAATATTTCTCTAGTTTAATTTCCGGTTGAAAGGACACATAGCGAATCTGGAATCATTACAAAGACATGACTGTATCTAATTCTTTCTGTATTCCTCATGACATTATTGTAAACAATAAAGCCGTATGTAAAGATCACGAAAATACATGATGAATGAATTTTTCATATCTGTCAGCAATCGCCTGAATTAAGAAATTACTTCAGCCCCTAATGACTTTTCCTCCCCCTCTGATGTTGTACCAGCACGAGTACTTTCTGATATTGAATTTGTAACCCTGATTCTCTGTTCATGAAGTTTCGAACATTCTTTTTCAATCTTCATATGAATAAAACTACGGAACCAGATGGGATTAGTGTTAATATATTAAAGCTTTCTGCACATATTATAACTTCCTCTCTCACTTATCTTTTAAATAACTATTTAGAATCCGGACTATTCAATGAAGCCTTGAAACAGTTAAAGCTTATTTTATTCCAAAGGCGGATCCAATAATGACCCATCATATTGTAGACCTATTTTTATCCTGCCCGTCATTTACAAATTAAGTGAAAAATACATTCCTAGCCACCTATTTGTCAAAAAATATAATCTTCCACATCGATCTGAATCGGGATTCGGACAAAATCACTCCTACCGAACTGTCCTGACTAAACTAATAGACGAATTACTACCTGTTATTAACGTAAGTTACATCTCCGGAGTTGTCTTGATAGATTTCACAAAAGCCTTCGATATTGTTAATCAAGCGATTCCATTGAAGAAATTATCAATCTATAACATTTTCAACTCTTACACACTCTCTGTTCAAATCTTACCTAACAAAATGGACACAAAGTGTCAGTATCGAACACCACTCGCCAACAGTAGAAAAGTAAAATATGGCGTACCGCAAAGCTCTATTTTAGCACAAGCTCTTTTTTTCTAATCTTTATTACCTATCAAGCTCTATGTCTTAAATATACTAATTCCTATATATTCCCTGATGATACAACTCTCTACTATTGGGCCGACTTTACATCGGCTGTCGATTGTCACCTGCAGACTTACATTAATCTGTCCAAAATTGGTACACGCAAAATAAAATGCTCATAAGTAGTTGTTTGGGTATTGGCTCAACCTAGAAACTGTCGGCAAATCCTGTACTCAGACTTATGCACAATGACTTCGAACTTGCCTCTGTATACTCTCAACAATTGTTAAGTATTTTCATTGATAACAATTTTCATTATGACGCCAAGGTTAATCCCATTTGACTGCACTTGTGAAAATTCGTTCTAATTACGTTTCTGAAAATATTCTTAAACTATCTTCGTTCCTATCTTTCTCTCTCTATTTTATATGTAAAAAAGTCTCTTGCCGAATCGGGTCCAAAATTATGAAATACTATTCTTATTGAAATTAGAAATTCAACTTCTTACAGTAAATTAAAATCCTTGTATCATGATTACCTTTTGACTCACCCCTAATGACTCATTTTATGAGAGCTATATGGAAGACTGGCTTTTAATGTTAACTATGCTGTCCTCTTAAAAGAAACTTTATTATGATTATGATTATTATGATTATGATTATGATTATGATTATGATTATGATTATTATTATTATTATGAGAATTATGATTATTATTATTATTGTTATGATTATTAATATTATTATGATTATGATTATGATTATGATTATGATTATTATTATTATTATGAGAATTATGATTATTATTATTATTATTGTTATGATTATTAATATTATTATGATTATGATTATTATTATGATTATGATTATTATTATTATTTTCGTAGACCTAAAATAGCGTTCTTATCTTAAAATGTCAACTTTGAAACTTGGAGAGTTATGTGTTAGCAATTGCGGATGTAGGTTGGGTTTTATTTAGCCAGGACAACCAATAGGACTTTCAACCCTAAGCGAAACTTTTTTTTATTGCGTACGCTCAACCTTATTGCTTACGCTCAACCACTCTTGGGAGAACGAGGCCGGAGCGCCCCCTCCCCCTTCCCCCCTCTAAATCCCCCTAAAAATGAGCGCGACCCAACCGGAAGTAAGTTTTCTTTACAGTTAGATGCTTAAAATTATGCCCGGGAAATGTTAAATGTTAAAAATGCAGGAGCTTCGCCCCATGGGCGCCCGCAGGAGGTTCCCTTTAACAAACTCGTCTCCTACTTGTTTCCCCCCCCCCCCAAAAAAAAAACAAAAAAAAAACAACAATATTTCTGGATCCACAACTGCACTCGACGAAGAACATGTCAAAATGATGACTCATTTACCATTCAACAATGTAAATATTCACCCTAAACGACAACCATACAGTCGGATTATATAGAAAAAGAAGTACCTTGTAATACAACAACTTTCTTGCTCTGATTTTTAAATGGAGTTTTATGTCATAAACTTGTCTCAAATCTATGTTTATAAAAAAAATGCTCATTGAGACACATTGTAACGGACATACAGGTATTAAAAATGGTTATTTAAATATGAAGAATGTTTCGATCTACAACCATTTTTCCCAAGTTTCAACGTACAATTTTATTCGCCTTTTTAAAGAAATGAAAAGCGAGCTATCCTCAAAAGAGACGGAAACTTGTATTCTCTGAAAGAATAATGTAAAATGGAAACTTTTTTCTCGCATGATTTACCGACGAATCATACAAATGGATTTAAAGAGACATGGTTACTATTAGTATTCGTTGATATTCCTTCTCGGTTTCCTTTGAATATGTAACAAAATAATTATCAGAGAGAGAGAGAGAGAGAGAGAGAGAGAGAGAGAGAGAGAGAGAGAGAGAGAGAGAGAAGAGAGAGAGAGAGAGAGAGAAAGAAAGAGAGAGAGAAAAAGAAAAAGAGAGAAGGACTAAGAAGGAGGAAAAGCAAAGAGAGAAAAATCCATTTAGAAGAAACACACGGGGTTGAGGATTTACATGGCCAACTGATTAAAACTCAATTGATAATGCTGTCACTTTTATGATGTCCTTTGGTATATTAAATATATAAAATACATGTAAACAATTTGTTTACTTCCTAACTAATTTGTATCACAGCGGCGCCTACTTGTTTTGCCGCCGGTGGTGTCTTCACGTTAATGTAACCGGAAGTAAGTCCGCTGTGCAATTCATATACGAGTTGGCCCTGGAGCAGTTTTTTGTTTCTTGTGAATAAATGTCGTCTTTTCCAAATAACTAAATTTTGGTGCATGCAGTATTTTCCAAATATAAAATTTATATTTGACCAGATCTCAGTGTTTGTAAACCTACGTTTGCTGAAGAGTATGTTTCAAACATTTGCTAGAATAATTCATAAGGGGAAATCAGTCAAGCAATCCAAGTATTATTAATATAGTTATATTTTATAACCTAGGAGATGCTTGAATAAACAAAAACACACACACACACAAAAAACAAGTTATTAAAATAGATTAATCTTTTCTCTTTCCTTCTTAGTAATACGTGTTTTATAAATTGGTATATGTCCAATTATAAATTTGTACCTGATACACATTAAAGTCAGATGTAAGAAATAAAACGTATTAAAATATATCATGATATCATAAATAAAATATAAAGAAACCAAATAAAACAGAAAGGCAAAAAAATTCAAAAAGTATAAATAATATATCAGTTCCTGTCGGTTATGCTTCAACATTTTAAAATTTCAGTTGGAGTCCTCGTGATACCTTCCTCCAAAAAGAAAGATATTTTAACTTTAAATATCACGTTTCTTTACGTCTTGCATTAGTCATTTATTTGTTTGCTTACTCTCTTACCATGATGATAGTTAACTTTGCGTCCTACTTCCGTCAGATTGTTATTTTGAAAGCAGTTTTCCGCTTGGCACACCGCCATGACTTCATAATGTCGACAGGAAAATTCTCCCTCACGTTAAACGTAGTAATAGTAGTTGTAGCAGCAGCAGCAGTAGAAGTAGTAGTAGTAGTGGTGTACTGGCCATTGGGCATACCGGGACAAATCCCGGTGGGCCGCGGCAAAAAAATCCGTTTTTACCGGTGTTTTACTGGTGTGAGCAAAACCCCGGGCCTGTCCCGGCAGACCGCCGCATCGGTGGGCCGGTGGACCGTCAAAAAAATCCGTTTTTACCGAGTTGCTTACCCAGTACACTCCTGAGTAGTAGTAACAGCAGTAGTAGTAGTAATAGTAATAGTATATTATTCACATATTCAGTAGTATATTATTCACATATTATTGATGGCCGCTAAATATTATTGTTGATGGCCGCTAAATATTATTATTGATGACCGAAAAATATTATTAGTGATGGCCGCTAAATATTATTGTTGATGGCCGCTAAATATTATTATTGATGGCCGCTAAATATTATTATTGATGACCGCTAAATATTATTGTTGATGGCCGCTAAATATTATTATTGATGGCCGCTAAATATTATTATTGATGGCCAATGGCCGCTAAATATTATTATTGATGGCCGCTAAATATTATTATTGATGACCGCTAAATATTATTGTTGATGGCCGCTAAATATTATTATTGATGGCCGCTAAATATTATTGTTGATGGCAGCTGCATTTAAAACCCTTTTTGTAATTTATACTGCCTTCATAAAAAAAGAAATAACCAAAAATAATAATGATTAATATTTGCTATCATTCAGACAATCTGTCTGAACTATAAGGGATTTCGAAATTGTGATAAACCATGATACGAGAATCAACCCCCACCATTTAAAAAATATGGAGAAAGAAAACTTACCTGTAAAGGAAGACAGAAGGAGGACAAGCAGAAAAGCTGTCTGTATTAGGTACATATTGACGAGATTCTTTTCTTAGAACCTCCCTTCTCTGAATATTATTATGCAGGTAACACAGCGTGTCCTCGTAGGTGATAATTTCCTGATGATGGTTGGTAAAAACAATGTCCAGCGCTTCCGACGAATATTATAATGTCACAAACTTAAGATACTACAGAATCACTGAGACTCATGTACCAAATAATTGATGGCTCCGTTACCACTACAAGCACAAATTACAACCTGTTTCTCCTTTTGCGATCTATTTGTTTAATTCTTCAACGATTCTTGGTGCAAGGTATATCAGTATGACACTTTTCTCATGCGATCTACTTATATGACAGAGCAATGATGACCTGATGAGTATCGATTATCAATGAATCGTGACAATCTTTTGAACCATAGCTGATCGATCATTGACCAATCCAGTTTGACAGTTATGTGAACAAGTGCGTCAAAATGGGCGATCCTACACTACTCTGATGATATTTCTCTACATTTACATGTAATTTATAATATCTGTAAGAATGAAGGTAAGAAATGTTGTCTCCCTATATTGGCGTTCTAACAGTCGTTCTAAAATCACACACAAAAAGAAGAATACATCATTTAACCTAAAGTCTGCCTCTTAATTCGTTGTAAACAAAATTGATTTAAGTGACAATCTCTCTCCCCCTCCCCCCCCCCCCTCTCTCTCTCTGTGTGGGTTACCATTCTTTAACTTTGAATTTAATTACTTTGGTCATCTAGTCATCGATCTGATTAAATTTAATCAGGTCTTACTACGACAAACAGCACACCTGAAAATGACTTTGCATATGAATAACCACGTCAGCCACTCCCCTCAAAATTGTATTTGCGTGACATGAGGGAATGTCCCACATGATACTTTAAAAAGAGTGAATAACAACAACAACGACAACAACAACAACAACAACAACAACAACAACAACAATAATAATAATAATAATAATAATAATAATAATAATAATAATAATAATAATAATAATAATAATGATAATCATCATTATCATTATTGAAGCTACTGTCATAAGAAAACACCCAATTCCAGGAGAAAGGACATTCAAGAAATTTCATCGAAAAGGAGAGGATGCGAAATAGAGAAATAATAATAATAATGACAACGACGATGATGATAATGAACATCTAGAGAAGAAGAAGTAAAAGACACGATATTATTAGACGACTTTCACATTCGTACGTCCCTTTTGCCGTTATTCTCCACTATTCGTGAGATAATGCGTGGTTTTGATGGTGAGGGGGCACTGTACCAATGAATCCCATTCTTTGAAACAGCGGAATTAAAGAATAAATGAATAATTGAATGAGTACATTTTTCATGGAAAAGAAAACTGTTTTTCTTAGTAAATAAACTTGCAAACAAATACAGATTGGTATAACGGTGACAGTAGTTTTTAACCTGCAAAGTTTTGATCAAAATGACTGATTTACTTGATTATTAAAAAAAGTAAAGATTTGTATGCTATTGCTTACATCTATATATGACATTTCATCTCATGTCAATCATATAAAGAACTGAGGAAAATTACTTTTCATCTCATGTAAAAAAAAAATTAAAAAAAAATTAAATAAATAAATAAAAAGAAAAATATACTGACCAGGAAAGATTGACTGCATTGCCTTCCAATATTTTATATGAAACACTTTACCGGTCAAATGAGTCAAGTGACCATGAATTGCATTAGAATAATACTCTACTATAGAGAACAATGAATTTTATATTAAGCCTACAAAGTAAAATAAAATATAAAACTTGAATGAATTTGTTAAACCGTTGTATGGTCTTATAAACTTTCTTGACTGCCTTCAGATAAATGTAGCATTCTTCTCAAGAAACTATCTTTAGTTGTGAAAAATGTTTCTCATCTCGAGAAAAAGAAAAACAATTAGACAAACCTCTCATTGACGAAGTATAAGACCTTGTTGGCCATGATGGACATTGTCCTTTGGAGAGGAGTGAGAGAGAGAGAGAGAGGGGGGGGGATTATTTGCAAAAATAATTTAAAATAAATTTTCAGGTCCTCTAATTCCCTAAGCATATTTTTTTACCACAAAAAAGAAGAAATTAAAACAGTCTTCAGCGACGTTTCCAGGACGGCTGTATCAATTTAATTATTACCCTGTGTCTTAAGATTTGTTTAAAAATAATTAATATGTATACTGCCATTAATACAGTCATTAATTCAGTCTGAGATTTCACCAGTCATACTGTCATTAATTCATACTGTCATTAATTCATTCATTAATTCATGTATACTGTCATTCATACTGTCATTAATTCAGTCTGAGATTTCACCAGTCATACTGTCATTAATTCATACTGTCATTAATTCATTCATTAATTCATGTATACTGTCATTCATACTGTCATTAATTCAGTCTGAGATTTCACCAGACACTTCATTTCGCAAATGGACAATTTAACTACAGTGAAATCAAGAACGGAAACACAGTTGCGAGGTGTAAATTGCGAGATTGAACCGATGTTACTTTTCAATGGGGGCTTTATTTAGTGCTTTTATTAAACCGAGTAATAAAAAAATTACATTCTTGGTCGGTGACCCTCGGGAGCACACAATATAAGCTTTTGTCATGAAAACGAGGAAGTCTGAAGTTTTTACACGCACAGGGTTTATTGACGTACGTTCATAATACACATCAGATATCTTCCATGATGGATCGCGGCGCCCCCTATGTCAGGGAGCAGTCCCTATCTAATGTTGCAGCTACTAAGGGGAGCAGTTATTAATTAGAACTAACTTCGATACCACACATCTCCCCTCTGTTGAGATTATCTGAACATAACATTTTGCTTATGACTAGATAGGAAAAAAATGAATCAATTCCGCCAATAGGAAAACATGAAATGAGTAAGCAATGAATTTACTGTCTTTGTATATTAATTGTCCACTGAAAGAATTTGACGGAATTGAATTATATACTAGGTTACTGTAAACTTGCACAGGATAGTCCTGATTCTAATACTATAGAAAACCTAAATTTTCAATTATATTGCATTAATTCAGAAATTGAGTAATAAACTACACGTTGGCAAATTTATAAAACTCACTTTCTTAGACAAAATCACTTAATCTGGCTGGTTTTCGGACGACTCTCCCAATTAAAGGTCCGCACTGGAGTGTCTGGATTGTTGGGCCCACTGGGTACAGCTGGCTTGCAGGGGGTGGGCTGCACTGGGTCACGCTGGGTGGTCGAATGATCAGATGGTGGCACGGGCTCCATGTTATTGAGAGCCTTTGTGCTGGACTCCCAATGGGTCCTGACTGGACAATGTGAGGACTTTGCTGCAATGTCTGTAGACGAATTAGTATTGACTGGAAGTATATTCTCAGGGCTTTTAATCCACTGTACATGGATTCGATTGCGCCTGTATATCCCTTGGGGCGGTTTTACCAAGTGAATTCTTCGGTCCTTGTCGGCTTGAATAACTTTGCCTGGTGTTGACCACTTGTTATCATTTCCATGCCATTTGATTCTGACATTGTCTCCCTCAGTAATATCTGGTAAATTATGTGCAGTGTTGGGCCGGTTGTAAAAGAATTCATATCTTTGTTTTGTCTTGAGGTCTCTCTGCCTGATGATGTTGAGGTTGGTCACTTGGGGTTTAATTTCTTTTCAATAATGGGTTAGGTGGTCCTCATCTGGCGTCCCATCATCAATTGGCCTGGGCTGGCACCTGTCGGTGTGGCTCTATAAGCCATCAAGGCAAGGAATACATCATCCTGTTTAAGTATGGACTTTGCAATTTTGACACCACTATCTGCTTCACCATTCGCTTGTGGGTAGTGAGGGCTGGTAAATGCTTGTTTGAAGTTGTATTTCTCAGCAAACTCCTTGAATTCTGAGGAAGTGAATTGGGTCCCATTGTCTGATACTACAATTTCTGGGATTCCCCATCGTGCATATGTGCTCTTCAGCTTTCCAATTACCTGCTGGCTGGGAGAGGTTGTTTTTGTTAGGTGTATAATTTCCAAATAGCGTTGAAAGTAGTCAATAGCTACCAGGTATCTTTCCTGTTTGGCTTCACAAATATCGATTGCAATTTTCTGCCAAGTGTCTGTCTGGTAGAGAGGTTGTCTTCAATGGTTCCCTCCTCTGTGTGGTTCCCTCCTCTGTGCTGGCTTCCTAATCGGACAAAATTCACAGGTCTCTATTCTGTCTTGGATCTGTCTCGAGATTCCAGGCCACCACACAAAATTTCGGGCTCTCTCGCGGCATTTGGCTAACCCCTGATGACCCTCGTGGATATTATCAAGAATTCCTGGCCTTAAGACTTTAGGTATGATAACTCTGTCCCTGAAGAGAAATAGGTCGTTAGAGAGTTCACTGCGTACAGTAAAGTATGGATGTACGTCTATTTTTCTTATCTGGCCATACATTTCTGGTGAAAGCCGTTGCAGTCTGCAGATGGTGGTCACTCATATAACCTTCTTTTATTTGCTCTAATTTCCTATCGGAAATTGGCCTGCATGCCTCCATTGACTCTATATAAACTTCTATTTCCTCTTCGCATGTGGAGTCCTGGCCTAGGAGAGGGCTCCGAGAAAGGGTGTCTGGAACCACCAAAAGCTTACCAGCTACGTACTCTGCCTTTGCGTTGAATCGTCTCAATCGCATCAACAGTCGTTGACGCCTCAAAGGAGCTTTATCTAAATCATGTGTGTTGATCAGTGGCACTAAAGGTTTGTGGTCAGTATGCAATCTGAACGAGTCCAGTCCAACAAGATATCGTGAAAACTTCTCACAGGCCCACACACATGCAAGGCACTCTTTCTCTATCTGTGCATATTTAACCTCTGCAGGGGTGAGTGTTCTGGAACAAAAGGCAACCGGCTTGAGTTTGTCTCCATGTTGTTGGAATAATGCCCCACCAATACCATAACTGCAAGCATCAGCGCTGACAACTGTTAAATTTCCATGGGTCGTAAAATGCTAAGACTGGTGTGGATGTCAGCATCTCATTGACTTTCGTAAAGGCGTTATGCTGGTCTGGGCCCCAATACCAGGCAGTGTCTGATTTCAGCAGGTCCATAAGTGGTCGCATTATTGTAGACAATTCTGCGATGAATCTACCAAGGTAGTTGATCATCCCCATGGTGCGACATAGCTCATTGATATTTAATGGAGCAGCTAGCTCTTTCACTGCAGCAATATTTGCAAGACTGGGGAGTATGCCGTATGAGCTGCTCAAAGAATTCCAGTTGTTCTTCCTAAATTCACATTTGTCTTTGTTGAGCTGGAGACCGCTCCTATTGAGCTTGAGACCACTCCTATTGAGCTTGAGACCACTCCTATTGAGCTTCTCCAGTACCAAATTTAGGCGTCTGTCATGCTCCTCCAAGGTTCTGCCATAAATGAGTATATCATCCATACTGGTCTCTGCCCCTTCATAGCCAGTCAGCAACTCTGTCATTTTTCTCTGGAAAATCTCTGGTGCCGACGTAATACCAAATGGGATTCGTTTAAAGCAGAAGCGACCCAGCAGTGTAATAAAGGTTGTCAGCTTTGCACTTTCTGGATGTAAAGGTATTTGATAAAATCCGCTTTCTCCATCAAGTTTGGAGAAGACAGTGGAGCCTATCAGCTTCGGTGATATATAATCTAGAGTAGGGAGCATATATCTTTCTCGTTTGACAGCCTCGTTGAGCTTCTTCAAGTCGACACAAATTCTGACTTTGCCATTTTTCTTAGGGACTGATGCCATAGGTGCACACCATTATGTGGGCTCTGTTACTTCCTCAATGATGCCTTCCTGCTGTATATGGAGCAACTCTTCTTTCACCTTAGACAACAAAGGAAATGGTACGCGCCTGGGTGCAACTATACTGTATGGCCTGGCATCATCCTTGAGTATGATCTGTACTGACTCACACTTCAACAGGCCAAAGTGCCCAAACCCTGTTTTGTTGATCTCTTCAACTCTTTTCACAAGACCCATTGCATGTGCAACTGCACGTCCAAGGAGATTATTGGCACGTGGTCCCTTGATGACAAATCCTCGAAACTGGTCCGATACTTTCTTATAGGTAGTAAGTACCATAAACTCGCCTCTTGAATCCAGAATCCCTCCAGTGCTGCACAACTTGGATTCAGATTGTCTCAGCTTTGGTTTTGTTGGAAGAGAGTTATAGGTTGCTTCCGACATAACTGTTGCATCTGCTCCAGTGTCTATCTTGAAGTGAACTGAGGCTCCACAAATGTTCAAAATCACACGCCATGCCTCATTATCGTCATCACACATAGTTACTGAGCCAAAGAAGAATGCTTCTTGGTATTCTGAATAATCTGTAGCTGGTGTTTCATTGAATGTGCCTCATTTACTTTTTTTGAGCGACATACAATGGAAAAGTGGTCACTCTTGTTGCAACTTCTGCACCGTTTTTCTTTAGCGGGACATCTCTCACCTCTACCATGCCTCCTGTTGCATTTGTGACATGTTTGTTGTGCTGTTGTTTGACCAGTCTGATTTCGTTTTCGCCACTGACGCTGTCCGTTTCGGTTGGTCGATCCTGGTTTAGTGCCTGATGCCATGTTCTGTTTAGAAATTTCATCCAAATCTTTGACCATCTGACTTTGGTCGCGTATCTGACTTTTTACCAGTTCCGACTGTCTCGCTATTTGTATGACTTTCACTAAGGTAAGGTCGGCCTCCATTTGTAGCTTTTCAGAAACCTCCTTATCCAGAATTCCAATTACAAGACGATCCCTTATTGCTTCGTCCTTTTGTGCGCCAAAATCACAATGATCGGCAATTTCATACAGCTTTCTTACAAATTTCTCTACGGACTCTCCTGGTTTTTGACTAAGTTGGTGGAAACACGCACTTTCGTGGATTACATTGCTCTTGGGGACGAAGTAATCATCAAATTTCTGCAAAACTGGGGCGTACTTGTCGGCATCTTCGTCATTACCAAACTCAAACGATTTAAATATTTGTTCTGCTTCTTTCCCCATTGCATATATTAGTGAACTTACTTGAACTGCCTCATCTTCTTTATTTAGTTTGGTGGCGATCCTAAAGCGCGCGAAACGCTGTTTCCAACTCCACTGGCTTCTCAAAGTTAAAGCTCTACGGTGACTGGAATTTCGCCATTTTCCCTCACTGCAAAAGTTTATGTATCTTTTGGAGTCACATCTGACACCATGTCATGAAAACGAGGAAGTCACACGTTTTTACACACACAAGGTTTATTGACGCACGTTCATAATACACATCAGATATCTTCCATGATGGATCGCTGCGCCGCCTATGTCAGGGAGCAGTCCCTATCTAATGTTGCAGCTACTAAGGGGAGCAGTTATTAATTAGAACTAACTACGATACCACACAGCTTTCAACATAGCTGACGGACCACTGATCCTCCTAATTAGAGGACATAGAGACAGTAAAACAAATTTCATTTTATTTAAAAGAAAATAAACTGCTTGTGACAAGCCGGTTTTATTCAATGTTAACGTGTCGAGAATTCGATATTTACCAAGGGTTTGCTTTTTGTCACTCTTGTTAGTGACAGTTTCTCACTTTCTTTTCCGCAGTCGACAATTTTCCCCATGCATGGGATGTCGCCATAGTTATTATCTCTTCACCTGTGAAAGCAGTAATAGTTCATACAGTACAGTTGCTTAGTCCTTTCCGGTCTTGAGACAAGATGTCAGCTAATTGAACGTGTATCTGTATTCAATATCGCGTCCTGGTTGGGGTGGAGGGGGGGAGGAAGAAGGGGGGGGGCGTGCACTTATTAATCACTCTGTCTAGTTTTAAATTCCCATAATGTGCTGTCTTGAACACAGCTTTATGGCAAACTGTTCCAGTCTTTCATTGTTCTTTGGAAAAACGAAAGTATATAAACATCAATGTTACAATGGAGAGTATTTAGTTTCCGGTTGTTGTTGTGACGGTACAGTTGTAATTATACAAAATGGATTCGTGGGCGGGCACTGTTATCGGACTCGGAACTATTTTGAACATAAGGGTTAGCAGTCTCATTTCTCTTCTACGGCATTCGAGGGTATCCCATCTCAGTGTCTTCATCATGTTTGTCACACCACTCTTCTAGGGCATTCGCGGGTATCCCATCCCAGTGTCTTCATCGTGTTTGTCACACTACTCTTCTTGCAGTAGTCATTGCACACGAATCTTACAGATTGGCGCTGAACAGTTTCCAGTTGGCTGACTCGAGGGTTTGGTAGTTTATAATAAGTTTGAGATAATTTGAATTATTCATATTAAAAATACAGCAGTATCTCGCAGTGTATGAACCCAATTCTGAATTTATGCAACGAATCACTAATAGTAATCATGCCGGACGTGAAAATTGGCAGATTCCAGGAGTAGTTTGCATCCCGGACGTGAAAATTGGCAGATTTCAGGAGTAGTTTGCATCCAGGATGTGAACATTCGGTAGGTTCCTGGAGTAGTTTGCATGCCGGACGTGAAATTCGGTAGGTTTACGGAGTAGTTTGCACGAATTTGGAAACAGTTTCCTCGTGTTATCTCCATAATCTCAATTAATTTTCATTATTTGCTATAAAGTCTAACATCGTCGTTCTATCTGATTCTTGTTTTCAGTAATTTCAAAACAAACTTTATTCCAACAGCAAATCGGTAGACCAATGTATCGGCGATAGACTAGATTTTACTTGGTGATGTCACAACTATATCCATAATGGCGATTCTCGTAACTCGCAATAAAGACTCGAATGTTTAATAATAATCGGCCATATCTTTAAAAGAGATGTGATGGATTTGAATAAAATTTTGGTATATATTCCATTCGTTTAGTATACTCATTCAAAACACAAATGAAGATTATAGCTCTTTTTCGTTTAAATCTACTACAGCTGGTGTTTTTTTTTTATCCTTGATTATTTTTTGTGCAGATTGATATAAGCAGATCAATACAATTGAAAGTAGATCGTTTACTATTTTCAGGTGACATAATAAATAGCCGTCTTGGTTAAAGATACCTTCGGTAAATAAAAGCTTGTTTATCTGTGAAAAATTGAGGATCCACATTTGCTAATTTACTTTTTCTGTATGAAGAAAAATATATTAATGTTTAAAACTTAAGTTTAAGATGTTGCCGAGTGTCATTCTTCTTTACTAACAATTACCGATGGCCTGATAGTTTCATTCCCTCAAGCGAAACCTCGCAAGTTCTCGCGGTATTTATCGTCATTTAAAGGACCCTTGCTATGCGCGAAAATTTTTTTAAAAAAAAATGTAATCTTTACCTGGAGAAATCGGTTTTTAAAAAAAACTTTTCGTTAATTTCGATCTTATGTTCCTTGGACATGCACGATCTTCCTTAAATATGAATGATTCAACATAAAAACTAATGTACAATGCAAATCCGTATTATTCAAGATTATAGACCGTATTCGTAATTGGAACTGGCTTAAACTGGCCATTTTGTACCGGTATAACGTAATGGTTACATGTTTTACGCCCCATTAGATCTGAGTTTGTTCCCCATTTTCTCCATTTTCAGACTTGGTTTCCGCGCAGTCGATGTTGATGGTTTCCCCGGGATTTGCAGCTTTCATCTCCTCGAGGTCTGTCTCACGTCACCAACTTAACCGTCGAGAAGAGGTTGTCAGAACTTATTCATTAGTCCACGTAAAGCTCAGTGGTTGATCCAAGCCCACGTTCTGCCTTTCCCGGAACGGAAGGTATAATTCCTCGTTTTTACCGCAATAACTGAAACTAACTTTTTAGCGTCTATCTGATATCGATTACGGTATATATTTTATGTCTGTAATGGCTAGGTGGGTAGGTCAATAGGCACGTAAGTAAGAGATATATAGGTATATATCCAATGTATAATTTTGGGTAACCCCCACCCTTGAAGTGCGTTGGATCCGCAATTAAAATGTATAGCTTAAAATAGACATGGCTTTTATATAAAGGTTACGGTTAACAATACAGAATGAACTATCCAGGCGATCAATTACTTATTAAAATTATATTTAGAAAACATATAATGATCGTTCGGATTTCTTTTTAATACATGATTCTCATTCGAATTTCGACTGGATACAATATGATCATTCGGATTCTGAAATGCAATGTACTCATTCGGATTTTTTAAATTCAAAAATACACGATGATCATTTTAGCTCCTTCTAGATATCCTATCTGCTCATCACCGTTGGGTTTTAAATTTGAAGAATGCTCACAACATTTTGACAGGCACGTCGCCGGCATTTAAAAAGTGGTACTGCCATTGCAGCAGTTAGAACATTGTAATGGCGAGGGAGGATGTACTTGTTACATTCCCTGTTTTTATTTATTTTTTTTCTTTTTGTATCACAAAGAATACACCGATTCCATATAGGTACCACTTTAGAATTTGTAAAATCGATGCTTTTAAGTGTCATCTAATCTTTGTATGATGGAATATTTTTTACATTAAATAAAATAACAATGAAACCCCTAATATAAGTCCTACTAGGCGTCGTCACTAATTTTTTGATAGTTCTTAAGCTTAATATAGATATCCCTACTTTTGTTTATTTTTTGAAAAAGATTTTAAAGGTTTTTTCTTTTTCCTGTTCTGTTATTTTTCTCGTTTGTACCAATGTGCTTGCGTTTTTCATATCGAACTCTATCGAGATCCAGTTCCAAAGTATCTTATGTATTTGTGTACAGTCATTCCATCATCGATGTTCAGACGGTAATCGAAATATATAGTAATGTCGGGGTGGATGGTAACGAATTCTTATCGCCATGGTAATGTCGTAGTGGATGATAACGACTCTCTATTGCCATGGTAATGTCGTAGTGGATGGTAACGAATCTCTATTGCCATGGTAATGTCGTAGTAAATGGTAAAGAATCTCTATCGCCATGGTAATGTCGTAGTAGATCGTAACGAATCCATACCGCCATGGTAATGTAGTGGATGGCAACTAAATCTAAATCGCTATGGTAATGTTGTAGTGGATGGTAGTGAATCTATCGCTATGGTAATGTCGTAGTGGATGGTAACAACCTTTATCGTCATGCAATTATTGTGCAGGTGAACGGATTATTAAACTTAAGCTGAAAAAAGGACTTGAACTCTTTCCTCGAAATTACTAGTAGTTATAGGAATCGATATTGCGGTTATCAGAATTTAACATTACGTTTTGGTCGGTATGGCGAATATTGTATTACGTTTTGGTCGGTATTGTGGTTATGGGAATTTAACATTACATATTGGTCGGTACGGAGGTTATGGGGATTTAACTTTACGTTTGGATTGGTACGGGGTATATGGATATTTAACATTACGTTTGGTACGGCATGGGGTCGATGGGAATTTAACATTACGGTTGTCTCTATGGGGATCATGTGAATTTAACATCACAAATGTCACTATGACGGTTATGGGAATGTAATATTACGTTTGGGACACTCTAGCCCCCAATGGGAATTTAATGTTTACGTTTGAGTCACTATGGGGTCTGTGAGAATTTAACATTACGGATGTCACTATAGCACACGTATGGAAAATTAACATAGGGTCCGGTATGAGGCCTCTTGGTCTGGTATGAAGCCCTATGGAATTTGAGAACTAGCGATGGGCCACTATGGGGCCCGACATAAATTAACAATACGTGAGCCACAATGGGACTCGATGGGAATTAAACATTACGTTTGGGTCAATATGGCTCCCTGTGGGAATTAAACATTACGTTTCGGACTGCATGGGGTCTATGGGAATTTAACATTACATTTGGGATGGTATGGGGTCTATGGTAATTTTTAACATGAGAGATGTCACTATGGGGATATATGAAATTTGAACGTTGTGGACCACTATAGCACACTTTGGAACTTTATCATTGTTAATAAGACTACAGCTTTCTATGGGAATTGAAAATGATGGTTTGATACAGCCCTCTGTAGGAATTTTAACAGGATGGAGATACGGACTAATTCATACCTAATGACAGACAAGCATTTACTTTTACAGACAAATACTCGTTAAGGAACACTACAGCAACATTGTTTCAGTGCTCAACTGTGCTATTTAAGGGACGCGACAGTAACAATGTTACAGCTTCTCAAAACAAGAAATGCACTTTTACAGATAAAAACTGAGCAATATGCAAGTTCCTTGTCTGTTTTACTGCAAAAACACTCGATTAAGGTACTTGTCGATTTAGAAATGCGACAACAAGCATTGTATCAACTTTGTCAAAACAAGGCGTCCTCTCAGTGTCTTCCCTGGCCGGGGTACAGTCGTCAATATATGTTTGCTTTGCCAATATATTCCTGTCTTGTTATTCCCACGCTGATAATCCGTCGAAAATAGATTATCATTAATTAATGACACCTAACTGAGTTTGTGGCGATATCGACACCTAGGGACATGCCAGGTGTTTTCCGTGATGATTAATCCTATCAATATCCAATTTACACATGACGTTGACCTTATCCAAAACGAGGCAAGGATGCTGCTGAAAGCGCCATTGTATGTAATTGGATTACACGGTTCAATTACACAGAGATAATTTTGTATTTTCGTCGTGTTTCAACTGAATTTATTCGGACATTTCGATAACAAAAACGCGAACAGGTTGTTTCTATAAAATGTGCATATAACATTAAAACGGTCTCTTTCGGGACAACTTGATCAGAGTTATCGAACGTGAAATTATTCCATTTAATCCGAGGGGTAAAGCAGAGGGCGCTGCGCTCAATTTTCGCATGTTCCCAGGCCGTCAATTTGGAGATCTAAACATTTAGGAAAATTGACTGGACTATAACCCAATCTGTCTTCCCTAAAATTTATAGTTCTTATTGTTACCGAGAGAGACACTTATAAAAACATGGATCACAAGTTATTAATTCGGCATAATGTTTCGAGTACTTTGATACTTAGGAACGTTAAATTCCTTTTTTTTTAAAAGAGCAAATATCTTTTTAATACAGACTATTATAGTTAATGTAAAAAAAAAATATATAAAAAATAAATAAACATAAAAGCAACATTTTAAAATTTCATGCAGGAGTCCTTATAACATCTTCCTCCAAAAGAAAGTTATTTTAATTTCAAAGATCAAGCTTGTTTACATAAGTCAAAATTTTGTATTTGTTTGTTTGTTTGCTTGTTTGTTTCATCTCTTCTTGCGAGAAGACTTAATTTTACGTCCTACTTCCTTCAGATTATTATTGGAAAGCAGGTTTCCGTTTGGCGCGCCACCATGACCGAATAATGTCTTCCGAAAATTCTCCCTGACATTATACTTAGTTGTATTAGTGGTTCGATAAATCAGCCCCCCCCCCCTCCAATTTGTATTGGTATATATTGGTATATAAGGTGGTTTGGTGTTTGATCTCACCTATTCATAAAAGTCTCAAATTACTGCAGACAGATTTGTCAGCTACACAGGAGTGCACATATCAATCGTTTGTAGACACTTACAGGTATTACTCGCGGCACTGGAGTTAAAGATACGATTGAAAGTAACTTCCGTCGACCTGTACAGTATATTCCCATATAAAAACCGACTTTTGACATTTTGTATATCCACGTGGAATAACACAGACCATACCTTATATCGCCATTTCGAATTACCGGGCTACATCGGCGAGTAGCCAATCAAATGCGACCTCGCTCATTCGAAAAGTTATTTTAGGTCAGAATTAAAAACTGTATCGGACAAATTATAAATATTAATCAAAACTGTGGAGGGAAAGGAAGAACAATCCAAAACAATACGATGAACATAAAAAATATAATAGACTTCCTAAACTGGAAGGGAGAAAAATGAACTGAAATTATTTGGCTCGGAAAAAGCATTTGACAGAATAGAACAGTTTTATGTATAACGTTCTGAAACGTTTCGGGTTTTGGAAAAAAATTAATTGGTAAAATACCTCAATAAAAACATATATTTAAAAGTACAAATTAATGGTGCTACAAGAAATCAATTCGTCGTGAGAGACCAGTGAGACAAGGCTGCTCATTATCTGTATTATTATATGTAACAGCAATAGAAATAATATGTATAAGAATAAATATCACTAAATTATTACAGGCATTCATATACCTAAATTAAAAAAAAAAAAAAAATTTTACAAAATGCAGACGAGTGTAATAATTTTATTAAAGATGAATACTTACTCAAACATCTAAAAACAGAATTTTATGAATTTTGGAAAAGCTTCATGATCAAGATTGAATCTTTCTAAAGCAGAAATCCTCCTTATTGGTCATTGGTGGGATAATTATCCAGGGCTACCCCCGCACTATATAAAAGATTTTGTTAAAATATTAGGAATATATTATGGAGAAAATGTCCAGCAAGAAAATTTTCAAAATTCTCTTAGAAAAGATCAAATATAATATGGAAATTTGGAAATCCCTTAAATTACACGTTGTAGATAGAGTCCATAGAGCGAAAACGTATATTTATAGTAACTTTTGGAATGTGATGAATCCTGTTGATTTCGGGAATGTAACATTACGTTTGGGACAGTATAGCTCCAAATGGGAATTTAATGTTACGTTTAGGTCACGATGGGGTCTATGAGAAGGTAGAATTACGGCTGTCACTATGGGGGTCATTGGAACTGAACATTACAGATGTCGCTATTCCAGTTATGGAAATGTAACATTACGTTTGGGACACACTAATCGCCAATGGGAATTTAACATTACGTTTGAGTACTATGGAGTCTATGGGAATGTAACATTACAACTGTCAATATAGCACCAGAAAGAAAATTAACGGGGGGGGGGGGGGGGTATGCGGCCGTATGGAAATTTAACATTATCGATTTATCGATGGACCGCTATGGGGCATGATGGAAATTAACATTACGTGGGCAACACTGGGACCCTATTAAACATTACGTATGGGACAGTGTGGAGCCTATGGGAGTTTAACATTAAGTTTGGGATGGTCTGTGTGAATTTTTAACATGACGGAAAGGGGTCTATAAGAATTGAACATTGCGGGCCAATATAGCACACTTTGGAACTTTATCATTACGAATATAACTATAGCATTCTACAGCCCTCTATGGGAATTTTAACAGGAGGGAGAGACGGAAAAATTCGTACCTAATGACAGACAAGCATTTACTTTTACAGACAAATACTCGTTAAGGAACGCTACAGCAACATTGTTACAGTGTTCAACTGTGCTATTTAAGGTACGCGACCGTAACAATGTTACAGTTTCTCGAAACAAGGAAAAATTTACAGGCAAATTTTGAGCGATAGGCAAGTTCCTTATCTATTTTTCTGTAAACACCCTCGATTCAGGTACATGTCGATTTAGAAATTAGACAACAAGCATTGTATCAAACTTTGTCAAAACAATGCATGCTCTCAGAGTCTTCCCTAAAATTTATATCTCTTATTGTTACCGAGAGAGACACTGCTCAAAACAAGGTCACAAGTGATAAAGTTGGCGTCATGTTCGTGTACTTTTATATTGTACAAGCGTTAAATTTCTTTTTTTAAATAGCAAAAGAAAAGTACATTGTTTTTTCTTCAAGATTATATAGTCTAGATAAATAAAATATTTTAAAAAATAAATATAAAAGCAAAAAATTCAAAAATTATAAATAATATATTAGTTCTGGTCGGTTACACTTGAACATTTTATATTTCATGTAGGAGTTCTTATATCACCTTTCTTCAAAAGAAAAGTTATTTTAATTTCAAAGATCAAGCTTGTTTACGTTTTGCAGTAATCAAAACAGTTTGTTTGTTTGTTTGCTTGCTTGTTTGTTTGTTCATTTGTTTGTTTGTTTATTTCATCCCTTCCTGCGAGAAGACTTAATTTTGCGTCCTAGTTCCTTCAGTTTGTTATTTTGAAAGCAGGTTTCCGCTTGGCGCGACGCCATAATTGAAGAATATCGACAGGAAAATTCTCCCTCACATTAAACGTAGTAATAGTCCGTTAAATCAGCCCCCCCCCCCCCTTCCAAAAAAAAAAAAAAAAAAAAAAAAAAAAAAACTGTATTGGCATATTGGGTGGTTTGGTATTTGATCTAACTCGTTTATACAACTCTGAAATTATTGCAGACAGATTTGTCAGCAAAACATGAGTGCACATACCAATAGTTTTAGACACTTACCGGTATTTCTTGCGGCTCTTGAATTACTCTCAGCTGAAGGGGCCTTCCGGCGTATGGAGGGGTATCACCGTCATAATTATATGTACACTATATATACATGTATATTTTATGTACACTATATATACATGTATATTTTACATACCTTGACCACACAGATTTTGCAACAAAAAATCACAAATTTAATCTGAAGTAAGGCAATAGAATCTGCATTTAAAGGAAATTGCTGTAGACTTATTACAAATTTCAAGGTATCTTTCATTTTCAAAGTGTTTTTTCTTTTGATAATGCATCCCTCCAGCCTGAAATATTTCTAAATAACAGAGACATTTTTAAAAGAAAATTAAGCAGTAGATGCAGGAATACAAAAGAAATGACAAGTTTATCATTGCAAATTTTGATCATGAAAAATCCCCACTCTCAGATGAGCCATTCTTATATCCGCAACGGAGATGAAAATTTGCATAATGGAGAAAAAACCATCCATGTGGTCTATTTTATATTCTAGTTTTGAATCACTTGGAATATGTTTTCTCTTTAGTGCCAATAGCCCGAAACACACTACAAAAATATTTAGAAACATTGGATATTCATGCACCTTAATAACAAATGTGGTGTCACACGTTAATGAAGCATTCTTCAACATCAGTCATCAATTTAGGTGAATTCCTCTGGATTGGAAACAATCTATAATTTCCTTTTCTGAACTCACCAGGAAATCTACTTAATGTATGCGAATAATTCCACCCAAAAAAATTAAATCTTATGGATATCTTCCTTTTTTACCCAGATCTTTTGGCATGTGACTTTTTCAATTTTTTTTGTCATGTTCCTTCTTAATATGCTGTATCACTGTGCTGAAGTATTTACAAGGTGGAGTTTCTGTATTAAAGTCACTTAGGTGATCTGTTCGGAGCTGGATATATACCGTCTGTACTCGCGTATAAATCGAGTCCAAATGCAAACAACATAGACCCTGATCTGCTGTAGCATAATGCGCCGGCCGGTCAGAGTTTATGTTGTTGGTTATACTGATTAGTTTTTACAAACTGCATAGACCCAGGTCTGCCGGCACATTATGCGACGGCATATCTGGGTTTATGCAGTTGGTATCGGATTATACGTGAGTAGAGACGGTAAGCAAAATCATTCGGATGTATTTTTATCAATGACGAGGTTTTTAATATCAATACTGTTTTCTTTTTGTCTTTTTAGTTTGTAGCTTTGCAATAAAGGAGTAAGTTAGCAATACTAATCTTGAGTGATAAGCCTCAAAATTATATATATATATATATATATATATATATATATATATATATATATATATATATATATATATATATATATATATATATATTGCAGTTGGATCAGCAGTGTTACACTAGACTGAAGATAAAAATTAATGTAATCTTGAATTATAGACAAATTTTGGACATATAGTTTTAAAACCTTTAACTTTGCTAGACTTGATCACAAATTTGCTATAAATGCCATTTTGTCTTGCTCTATAAGATCGCGAGTGCCACACCTTGGAGTTAAAAGTTTCCAAAAGTAAATTGTTGCTTTACTCTAATGTCTGCCATATGAGAAATCATGTTGGGTATACAATATATTAAGATATGCAACCATTAAAAATACATAATTTTATAAATTCTGAATTGTTTTCTGATATGTGCATTGAACTCAGTATGTAAATTTGTATTATATGTACTTAAACATAGAAAGGTACTCGACGATTCTTGTAATGGAAAATATGACGAATAAAAATAATGACATAGCTCATTATTTGTTTACGTATATTTCTTTTTCTCTCTCTATCTCATTCACATGTTTGTTTATATTTGGCCATGTTATACATATTATGTAATTTGGGCCAGTAGCCTACATTGCATTACCTCAATAAAAAAATAAAAAATAAAAACAAAAACTATTGAAAAGAAAAATCATTTTTAATGTGAATGTGGAACTTTTAAATTGTATCATAAGCTACATTTACGTAAATTTGCTTTTGTAAACCCTTCAGAGGAGACATTTATCTGGCCTGCAAAGTAGAAATAAATGTAAATTTTATTCTACGCTCTTAAACATAGAAAGGAACTCCAGAAAACTTGTAATGTAAACTCCGATGAACAATACTAATATAGTTCATTATTTGTTTATGTATATCTTTTTTTATTACAACCACATGCTTATTATTTGTTAATGTTGCATGCATTATGTAATATGGACCAGTGGCATAAATTACCTCAATAAAGACAATATGAAAAAGAAGAAACGGTCTTATCTTGAATTCCTGGAAATTATTTTCGGCCAGTAAAGGGTCAGTCTTTTCGAGGAGCTTTTGTTTACAAGAATGTAAGACTATAAGATGACACAACAAAGTCTTTTTTTAAATACAAGAATATATAAAATATCATATATTTACATTATGTCAGCAGTGTACACTCTGTTGTTTGTTAATACATTATATCAGCAGTGTACACGCTGTTGTTTGTTAATACATTATATCAGCAGTGTACACTCTGTTGTTTGTTAATACATAATGTCAGCAGTGTACACTCTGTTGTTTCTTAATACAATATATCAGCAGTGTACACTCTGTTGTTTGTTAATACATTATATCAGCAGTGTACACGCTGTTGTTTGTTAATACATTTTATCAGCAGTGTACACTCTGTTGCTTGTTAATACATTATATCAGCAGTGTACACTCTGTTGCTTGTTAATACATTATATCAGCAGTGTACACTCTGTTGCTTGTTAATACATTATATCAGCAGTGTACACTCTGTTGCTTGTTAATACATTATATCAGCAGTGTACACTCTGTTGTTTGTTAATACATTATATCAGCAGTGTACACTCTGTTGCTTGTTAATACATTATATCAGCAGTGTACATTCTGTTGCTTGTTAATACATTATATCAGCAGTGTACACTCTGTTGCTTGTTAATACATTATATCAGCAGTGTACACTCTGTTGCTTGTTAATACATGATATCAGCAGTGTACACTCTGTTGTTTGTTAATACATTATATCAGCAGTGTACACTCTGTTGTTTCTTAATACATTATTGTCGTGTTCCTTGTTCTGTTTTGTTTAGAATATTTGTACATTGTTTAGAATATTTTCACATTGTTTAGAATATGTTTACATTGTTTGAGGCACAATAATATTCAGCTGATGAAAGATTGTTTTGTTGGACAATGCAGATATACTGGTACACTTTTTTAAAATTTAGCTTTTGTCTATTTTTGTCTATTTGTTTTCTATACGCCCACCATAAGGCAGACACTATAGTATTATGATGTTGTCCATCCGATCGTCCACCTGTATGCTCCCTATTTTGTTACAATAACTTGAGTTCTGTACCATCTACCATTACCAAAAGGGCAAGGAAGAACTAGTCGATTTCAGGCTCACAAGGTCAAAAGTTTAGGTGATAGGGACTGCAAGAAGGAAAATTGTTTCCACGAAATAGCTTGACTTAGATATCAGATACCTCGACCAAACTTACTAAATGGCTTTCATTTGAGATATGAAAGACACAAATTGATTTTGGGGTCAATATGGGAAAGGTCAAGATCACAGTGACTCTAAAAAAAAAAATCTTCTGCAAAATATCTTTTTTTATATATTTATTTATTTTTCATTTGCGTTGACCAAATGTTGTGGGTGGCTTGCATTTGAGACCAGGAGAACACTTTTCCAGAGATGCCAAACATTCTGATTATGGCAGAATCGTTCCTATTTTTTTTAAATGCTGTGTTTCGGTCAGATAAAGTGTCATATAGGCAAGCCTCAACTTAAACACAGGTAGATCTAGATCACTGAAATGCATGTAATATCTGAAGGACTCCAAAGAAGAAAACGGTTTCCACAAAATAATTTGAATCTCATGCCTCAAAACATTACCAAACTTTATGGATTGCCTGCACTGAGACAAGAAAGACACACATCGATTTTGGGGTCAATTGGTCAAAGGTCAAGGTCACAAAGATAAAATAAATGGAGATCTGTGTCTTTTACCATGATCAATTTTTGTGGATGGCTTGTATTTGATGATGCGGAGCATATCATTTAGTGTTGCTTGTATTACGGCATTATGTATTATCTTTAAATTATAATAGTTTTCATTTGGGTTTATAATCATTGTATTATAATTCCTTAGTTCAGTAGCCTACGCTATTGAAGTACAATGTACTTTAACATCTTTACACGAGTCATGCTAAGTCCTGGGAAAATCAATAATTATGTCGGTCAGCTTAACCCACAATGAAGAAATAACGTGGTAGCGCGTGCATATTTTATGACATGAATCCTATGTTAACATCATGTTGATTTCTAATAAGGTATTTTAATTGTAGTACAAAGGCACTACAAGCAGTAACATGCGCGACCTAGTTTCTGATTGGTTAAAGAAGGTTGTTGACAGAACTCATTCTAAGTCGCAGTATTAGAAGTTTAAATTCTCTTTTACGCCGTAAGAGACTATATAATGCCAATATAACCACTGAATGGGTATTCTTTGCAGTTCTCCAGAATCAGAAGGTTATTGAGGAAGATTATTATTGTTTGTAAAATCAGCTGGTGAAAGTCTATTAACTACATAGTACATTTTGGATTTAAATACTATTCTTCAAGGAACTTAACAATATTCTACATTCACAGGAGTTTACCTGGGATTAATAACATTTGGATTTAAAACTGTGTTTCTTGTGGCACATCAACACGTTAGTGACTTCATTCGGAATACTTTGGATTAACTTCCGGATTATCAAAATTCAATAGGACATTTAGGATTATTTAGGAATTTCTAAACTGTAAGTTATTTTTTAACTCTTTCACTTTGTTTGCTTGAAATATTTAATATTTTAGGAAATTAAATTTACATTTTATAAATTCTGAAAGCTTGTTTGAGTCGTTCTTTCTTTTGTTACTATTTCTAACCCCTAGACGTAACACTAGGCAATGTCACTTAGCGACAGTGACATAGTGCAGTGGTACCCTTCTTATATGGCCACTCCTTATGCAGGAAACATATGGCCCTATAGAATAGGTGGCCTCAGATGCAGGGACAAAAATGTTAAAGTGTATTATTTTTGTTTCGGACTAGGTGGCCTGAAAAAAGGTGGCCTCAGTTAAGAGGGGCCTCTCAAGAGGGGGACCACTGCACATGAGTTACATTTAGTACCTGAGTATCCAGCCAATGAAAGAGTGTTTTACATTACAAAAAAGTATAATGACACTGTTTAACACGTGACAGTCGTATAATGTACCGTTGGCAGCACTCTTCTTTTACCGTAAAATATGAATAATTGGTTTTGGCCTCATTTCCTCTTTCTCTGTCTATATGTCTGCTTCTCCATCTCCCTTTCAATCTGTTTATATGTGCAGTGCTGGATTACCCAATAGGCAGACTAAGCACGTGCTTTGGGCACCAGCAAAACAGGAGCACCAAAAAGAAAGAGAAATTACGGTTTAGTATTGTTTTTATTTTGAATTACATGGGGGGGGGGGGGGCACCATAATCTTTCCAGAACTTAAGGCCTCTAAAGGTATTAATCCGGCCCTGTATATGTGCATCTGTCAGCTTCATTTTCTGTCTCTTTCAGTTTGCCCAGCTGCTTCTGTCTTTGTTATTCTTCCTTTCCATATACGTACTTTTCCGTCTGTCTTACTACCTATCTTCCTCTCTGTATATTTGTCTTCTATCTTACCTGTCTCTCTTTCTGTTTTGCTTAGTTACCTATCTTTCTTAGTCAGTTACGTATGTCTGTCTGTCTGTGTGGATTGTATTTGCTTGTCTCTGGCAAACAGGAACATGCTCAACCACAATGCGCAGACTCTTCAAAAATGTTAGTGACATATCATAAAAATAATATACCATTACGTGTAAACATTTCGTGGTCAAAAATGAGTTATTGCATAGATTCCTAACATTTTTTGTTGGGGTGGGTGTGGGTGAAAATTTAATTCTACACTGTTAAATTGCAAAGTCAGTGATTACCTGGTTGCAAAGAAAAGTTCGATTTTTCATCAGAAAAAATGTAACTTGTAGTCATTTTTTATAGCAATTATTCATAGAAATGTTCGATATTCGGTGGAAAAAATCGAATTCTGCAATTTTTTATTCAGTTTTTATGGCCAAATTTTGAAAAACTATATTTAAATTTTTGGTCATCATTTTTGGTCAAATTTTTGGGTTCGATTTTCAGTAGAAAAATGAAATTTTAGTCATTTTTATGGTAAATGTTTATAGTAACGTTCGATCTTCAGTAGAAAAAATATGCAATTTAGTCATTTTTATCGTCAATTTATGTTATAATTTTTATGGTAAATTTGTGTGGTCATTTTTTAAGGTTAATTTGTATAGTCAATTTTTATAATCAATTTTTTTATAACAAATGGAAAATTTTAAAACTCGTCCTAAATATAAAAATTATGCTTTAAGTAGAAATAGTGAATCTTATCAATTTAAAAACAAAAACAAAATCATATACTAAACGTACCATAGCATATAAATATCATATACAAAACGTACCATAGCATATAAAATGGACAGTGGTGATTATATTTCAATGCCCGTAGAATACTGTATTTTTGAGTGCTATAATGATTCTATTCCAGCTGGCATATACAATTACAATATTTGTATCTGGGTTATAATAATCTTTTTTTTATTTTTTTTTATTTTTTATCAATCGATTCACAAAATCAACATTTCTATCTATTTAAATCTTCATCTAGTAAATCAAGAAATCTTCTAATTATTTTTTCCATATCTGCCATCATGTTACAGTGTGATTATTTTATTTTTAAGTGATTTTTTAATTTAGTTATTTTGTGATTTATCTAAATTTGTTTCATCTAACAACGATTGATTAAAATATAATATTACTATTTCTATTCTATATATTTGTATCTGGTCAAAAATTACTCATTTTAAACTACGTTTTCTGTTGCTATACTTTTGAAGTCTTTTATTGACGTGTTGCATATATCAAAATTCTAAATTTATTAATTTTTCAATCCCATGTGGTAATTGTTTTATTTCATTCACTGCTAACATAAACTTTTAATATTAACTAACTTGCACATTTTAGTTGACAGTTTGTTTATATTATTTCCAAATATTGATAAGTTCAATTATCATTGTAAGTTACAAATGTCATCAATCTTTGTTATTATATTGCTATTTAAATATAATTTATGCACACAAAAAAAAAAAAAATGCTTTAATCGTTTAATATCTTTAGCCATGTTATCTGAAAGATTTAAACTTCTTAAATTTCTTAACATTTTTAATTTTATATTTATCAGTTTAATTGAATCATCTTTCTCTATATATTTGAATCTAGTTGCGTTATATATGCTGTTTATATTTATTTCTCCATCTACATTAATGTTAAGTTTTGCAAACATCATCTGATATTGTTCTATTCAATTGTATTTACTATACATAAACATTTCTATAAATGTTTTTGTAATATGGATAATTTTTATAATAACCTATTTATCAAAATTGATGACAATCCAAAATTGAATCCAAATATTTTTTTTTTGTCTATCCAAATTGTAATTCAATTTTTTCAAATTGTAATTTTACTTTGTTTTTCTTCAAATTGTAATTTTACTTTTAGTTTTTCCAAATTTTAATTTTAGTTTTTTCTCACATTGAAATGTTATATATTTTATATAATATTTTACTTTTACTTATTTCTTAAATTGCCAATTTTAACAAAAAACAAATCCCAAACAATGTAATTTCGTATTTCAGTTCAAAATGAATAGAAACTGATTGATCTCACTGCCGTGGTGGCATAGCAGAGGTGCTTCAAGAAATGATGATTTTATTAATTGCTTTGATCTGAATTACGAAACAAAATAATTTTTCTCTCTCTCAAAACATCAAAATTTTGTATTTGTTATCACTCAAAAAATACAAACAACAATAATTGCACACCTTCATCACACTCCCTTTCTGTTCCATACGAATTTACCATACAAATTTCAACATTATTTCAAAAAATGTGGACCATATAAATTCCACCAAAATATATCAATATATAATTTCACAAATGGACTACAAAAACTGATTATACAAATTTACTATTAAAATTTACTATAAACATTGAAAATAAAAATTTACTATAAAAGTTTGCTATAAAAATTGACTGAATAATTACTATAAATAATTTACTATAAAAATTGACATTAAAAAATTACTATAAAAATTTACTATAACAATTTATTATAACAATTGATCATAAACATGTACTATAAAAAATTACCTCAAACACTGACCCTAAAAAATAACCAAAGTGCATTTTTTCTACTGAAAATCGAACTTTTCTTAAAAAATGTACCATAAAAAAATTACTAAAGTTGCATTTATCTACTGAAAGTCGAACCATAAGATTTGACCAGACATTTTGACCAAAAAGTTTAAATATAGTTTTTTAAAAATTAACCATAAAAACTTACCACAAAATTAAAAATTTGCATTTTTTCCACCGAATATTGAACTTTTCTATGAAAAATTACCTTTAAAAAAAATACTAAAAATTGAAATCGAACTTTTTTTGGCAACCAGGTCTTCAGCGACTTTGCAATCTATTTTGCATTTAAATGCTTCAACTAATGAACAATTTATTTTACTTTGTAAGATCATGATGCGCATAATTCACAAAAATGTTTGTTTTCATTGTATGTGAAATAAAGGAATATAAAAATAATAGGACAGGAAACGCTTGATGGATTTTTTTAAAAAATTAGAAATTCCAGCAATATAGTGAATCTTGCTTTTCTGACATCTCCATATAACGCACGCATGTTCATAAAGGACAATATTGAATAACCCTTTAATTTTCTTTACTTATGTTGACATCTATATAAAGACACCTGTCGATTAAGACCACATTTGTAAGATAATTGAATGTCCTTTATAATCAGGTTTTAAATTAGAAAAGGACAATCAAAAATATATTCAAGATGATGGATTCATCCAAATAGGACATCACTTTATATTCCAAAAATACTTTCAAAATTTAAAAATACGCTATTGATATAGTGCTGAGCATCAGTGTGCACGAAAATATTCTTTACAAATATTCGTAATTTTCAAAGTGGGGACAATGATAATTTAGTAGAAATATACGTATTTCCACCATGAATTGACTTGATAATTTACTGGTGCAGTCTTTAATAACCGGGTAAATTATTAATTACTTTTTTCAAACTTGACAGCCACTGTCCAATTCAGTACTGGCCTTATGCATAATGTTCAATGGAATTGTTACTAATTTGGGTGTTTTATGGTAAGGAAAAATGATTAACAGAAACAAAAAGTAAAATTAGTTGATATTTCATCACTGAACTTGTAATGCTTTACTTCTAATCTTACATTAAAGACATGTAAATAAGTATTTCAGGGTAGTTATTTCTCTTTTCTTATATTTAAAGAAATATTTCATCAGTGGTCACAAACTCTGCACCGGATCCATTAAGTGGAATAATTTCCATTCAACAGTATGTGATGACCGTTTTCTGGGAAGCAAATCAAGGTTAAAATTATGTGAATTCAGGTAATTTTAACTTGTTCTCCTATGTTTTCCTTGCAGTTAAAAAATCGTTGTGCTTCTATTGAGTGCAATTTATGTACAGATAAGACATACAGCATTGTCTGTCATTTTTCATGCATCATCAATACATACAAATCAGAATTATTTTTGTACTTGAATTTTTGTACAGATTTTTTTTTCTGGTTAAAATAAGTATGTTTTGTGCTTATGAATGAGTTGACAATTAAATTTATTTTGCTTTTATCTGTAATATGTATTTGTACATCAAAATAATATTAATAAAAAGTGTACCAAACATTACATACAAAACGAAAACTGACTATTCCTTGCAAATATCGCCTCCCAAAGTTACAATTTTTTAAATAATTTTTTTTCCTGTTATTCACTCATTGATAATTTGATCAGGTGTATCAAGTAAATACGAGCTCTTACTGCGCGCTGTATCCGTGCATTAAGGGACCTAACTCAAACTGTTGTTAACAAATTGACACACGCAAATAGTTCCCTCCCTTATATCTTCACATTTTATCTGCGACTGACAAAATACACCGCATTCATGTTTTCCTTTCTTCAATACTTATTATTATTATTATTATTATTATTATTATTATTATTATTATTATTATTATTATTATTATTATTATTATTATTATTTCTTTTTCTCTTCCACGGCCATAAAATAGCATCTTTGGCTGGTCTTGTTTTCCAGAAGCCAGTCACTTCCCAAGACCTAAGATCTCGAGGACTTTTTTTTCGCTGTTCCGAGAGTGCCGCTTTCTGTTGTGCGTTCTTCGGGATGTTCCATTTTATTATTGGCCGAGACTATTCGCACAGCCGCCGTATACTTTAACTGGGAAAGACTATCCGCATGGCTGTCGTGTACTTGATCTGCAGAAGGCTATTCGCTCGGCCGTTGCGTACATATATTTACTTAAAGGTATTCGTACGTCTGCCGTGTACCTGATCTGCCGTTTTTTCAAGTCATTGTGGGTAAAACTGGTTCAACGTTACGCTTTTACTGCTTCACTCTCTGAAGTAATACAAACTTAGGAAGATATACTACGAGTCATATCCATAACCTCATGTAGAAAATAACCAACAACGACTTGCAAAAAAAAAAAAAAAAAAAAAAAAAAAATAAAAGAATTGGCTGATTTTTCAACGTTAACCGTCGTCTGCTATACATTTAACTGAGCCTGCTACCGCATGAACGTTACTTTATAAAAATATTCCTGATCTTTAGTATTCACCTTTACTGTGCTCGATACACTAAAAAAGAAAAAAAAAAAATTCACAGAATCCAGGGTAAGTAATGGTCATAGAGCAAATGGAGCTGACCATCTGCCATAAGTCCTAAAGTCCTACAACAATGGTCTCCAATTTATTGCACATAAGGGCCAGACCATTTAATTTTCAGCTGATAGAGAGGGATGGGTTTTTCTTTCGAAACAGATTTTTTTCTTTCTTGCATCTTAAGATAATTGATTTTTTTCAACTAATATAATGGATATAATAAGTTATACAATGGATATAATAAGTTATTTAATGGATATAATAAGTTATATAATGGATATAATAAGTTATATAATGGATATAATAAGTTATATAATGGATATAATAAGTTCTTTTTTGTATACAAATCATAGCAAAAATATTTGTATTTCTAACTATTTGGGGGTGGGGGAGCAGATTTTTTATTTTAAATAATCGGCCCCTCTGCCTTAGCGAAAATCAAATGGTCGGAACCGTATATCATAATTATCACAATCTATATTGTCAGGCAGATAGTATAGACTGTGATGCCCATTACATGACACGCACATGTATAGACTGTGATGCCCATTACATGACACGCACATGGATCACAATATATATTGTCAGGCAGATAGTATAGACTGTGATGCCCATTACATGACACGCACATGGATCACAATATATATTGTCAGGTAGATAGTATAGACTGTGATGCCCATTACATGACACGCACATGGATCACAATCTATATTGTCAGGCAGATAGTATAGACGGGGATGCCCATTACATGACACGCACATGGATCACAGTATATATTGTCAGGTAGATAGTATAGACTGTGATGCCCATTACATGACACGCACATGGATCATAATGTCAAACCGGTGTGGTTCCTGCACGTGTAAACAGCCCACTCGTCATAATTGGTGGGTTGGAAAAGCAGAGTGAACTATTTAGTACATGTCGGCCTTATTCTTATATCTTGCAGCTAAAATAATTTGTGTAGAACAATTGTCTTAAATAGTTTTGAGCTACAATGAATACTCTTGTCTGTAAGTTTAATATTGGTTTTGGGAGGAAATGTAGCGTTAAAACTGTAAAATCATATATAACGTGGAACATAATTTTATGTTACTATTCCAGATAATATTCTTCTTTTATAATGGTCACATCAAACAACACAAGGCCCATTATTAATAATTATCATGGGGATAGGGTTGCGTCTTCCCTCTCCACCAGCAGATAATTGTTTTCATATTTACTTGAAAACGATTATTATTATTATTATTATTATTATTATTATTATTTCTTCTTCTTCTTATTATTATTATTATTATTATTATTATTATTATTATTCTGGAACAGATAGACTGATTTTCTTTTACACCTGAACAATTTCTTTTTCTTTCCATGCAGATCAAAACAAATTTTCCTTAAGAAAATTGAAGGCTGTTTGGTTTTTTTTAACTACATCATGCAAATAATTAGCTAATGTATTTCTCCTCTTTCACGCAAGACTTGCTGTATTATTTATTTCTAACAATAGTCCAGAATCTCAGCATATCTGCAAAAGGTTACATTTTTACAAAGAGGTACCAGATACTATGGAAAATGATACCATAGCCACATTAAATTGAATGAGAATGTATTGATTTGATTCATATATATCAAGCTCTGCACCACATGCATATATATATATATAGACAAAAATTTATAACGGCGCAAATACAAAACAGTTTCTCAAAATTTTGAGCTAATCAAGCTCTTCGTCAGGGAAAGAAACAATTTTCAACCACAAAACAAACACTAAACACAAAAGCTAAGAACAATTCTTGACTCCTATATGTTTCAATGACGGGGAAATAAACAAACAAAGGATACACAATATAAGAAAGAAAGAAGACAAAATTAAAAATAGAAGAAAGAAAGAAGACAAAATTAAAAAACGGTCTAAAACGGGAAAACTACATACCTATGTTATGCTCCCATCAGCCCAACAAAGTCGTGTAAAAATAAATTAAGAAGTATTTATCGTGCGTATCACGCAGAAGACAAAAGAGTTTTGGTCTAATTCCAGGCTGGGAACAAAGGACAGACACCATGCGCAGAGAAAACTCAACGCCATCATCAAAATGTGGAAAAGAAATTATATTCCGGTAAAGTTGCATGAAGGTACTAAGGAAGTATGTCAAGAGCATGGTATAGCGGAATAATGGACAAGAGTTCAAATAATAATAATAATAATAATAATAATAATAATAATAATAATAATAACAACAACAACAACAACAATAACAATAACAACAGCAACAATAATTAAAATAATAATAATAATAATAATACATGTAAAGAGTTAACGGAATATTTACATGGGTAAATATTTTCGCAAAATTTGCGTATATATATAAATATAAATATATATATATATATATATATATATATATATATATATATATATATATATATATATATATATAGATAGATAGATAGATAGATAGATAGATAGATAGATAGATATGGTGGCCATCTTGAAAATATTGTTATCTCTACTCCTCCCAAATGGATGAATATATCAGCATCAGACTTTCACCAAGAGACTTCTTATATTACCTAGTTGGTCCTAAATGAAAATGCTGCCAATTATACATCCAATATGGCTGCCATGACGGTTGTCTTGAAAATCTTGCTATCACTACTCCCCCTGAACGGATGGTCATATTGACATGGGATTTTCACCAAAAGACTTCTAGTGACATCTACTTGGTTCTAGATGAAAATGGTGCCAGTCTGACATCCAAGATGTCCACCACAGTAGCTAAAGCAGCTAATTTGAATATATTGTTATTTCTGAAGAATATCAGAGATGGTTTCAACACTCAGCAGCTAAAAGGAAGTAATGGTTTTGTCTTGAATTCCTGGAAATTCTTTCTCGCCAGTTGAGCGTCAGTCCCTTCGAGCGACTCTTGTGTTGTACATGCTCAGAGAAAGTATATTAATCTTTTAACATAATATCTATGAAGTTTCATAATTAAGAGCAGAATGAGTGGTTTTTCTTCATTGAGGGTTCAGTTTTAAGAAAGGGTGATTTGTTTTGCTTCAAATGGTTAGCTTTCTGTTTTTCACTGAGAAGTGGAAAGGGGATTTCATTTAATCCAAACTCTTCATCCACAATGGATGATGCCTCATACAGTGGCCCCTCTCTTATAAGGCCACCCATTCTGTAGCACGAAAATGTCCTTATAAGAGAGGTGACCTTATAAGATATGAGACCTTTCTAGAGGGGGATCTTATATACGAGTAGTAATTACACATGAAGTAAGAAAGTCACAACTAATTTTGAAACATTTAATATTTTCATTTAAAAATCTCATGCATTTTATGGAATCAATGTGATACAAACTGTTACTAATGTCATTTTAAAAAGAATATTATGAATAAATATGCTCTTACAATTGTCTTAATATCTTTTCCATGGCTTGAATCATTCGACCTGTAAGTGGAATGTACTTGGCACGTGCTGCACAAAACCATTTGAAAACCTTGTCATTTAAATCAGTGTACAAGCATACCCTGGCTCTAACAATCATACTTTCTCCGTCCATTCCATTTTCCCATTTCTGCAGAATATTTGCCTTATCGTTTTCAATCTTGTTTATTTGAGTCTTTCCAACATCAAATTTGTCGATAAGGATCTTCGAATTCTCCCCTTTTCGTCGAGTCAAATTACTTTCACTTTTTCTTCTAAACTGAGAAGTTTTTTTTCCCCTCGACGACATGTTGAACTTTTCGCAATAACTTATTCCTATGTTGCCAACCTGACCACTGTTAAAACAATTTGTAGCATTTCAATGTTGTTGTTTCTTGAATTAAAGTCGTTTTCGCCCTTCGGGCAAAAAATCAGCCTGAATTAGTCCAAATTACATTATCTTTAGCGGTTATTAAAATAGAGAAAACGAATTGTGGCAGAGTAGGAAATATCAGCTTCTGATAGTGCAATGAAAAAATTAGAAAATATAAAAACACCAAAAAAGTTATCGGCTCGTTTTTTTTCCAATTTATCTTTGAGATCCTGGAAGTGAAAATGACCAAGCAGACCTAGCAGTTTTCTGATAGATACACATCTGAAATAAAGCCAAGCTGTATACTTTAGAACGCAAATTACACCCATCAATCATACACCAAAATAAAGGGAATTAAAAGTTCTTTTAACAATACTTAAGATATGCAAGGTCTTTTTTTCAATAACCAGGATAACAAGCGAGCAAAACCTGGGAAATTCTTTTTCTTTAAAAATCTAACCCTATGCAAAATACGAAACTGTAGAGCACAACCCTAGTACCCTGTTGAGTTTACATTTCTTTTATCTATGTGGGAGAAGCCATAAGGCTATCATAACATTTTTACATCACGCAGATTTGTACTGAACAATACGGTCTATTGCGGCTGTTAGCTTTTGCAATCTTGATAATTATCAACAGTAGTAATAGCCACTAATTATCAAAGTGAAAAATAACCTATACATCTAAGGGAAGACAAAAGGGCTATGATATCACACCAGTTTCGTTCTAACTTGTGCCCATCAATACTGCGCATCTCAGCTGTTAGCTATTGTAATCTTGACAATTATTGACAGTAATAATAGCCAGCAATTATTAAAGTGACAGAAACCTGACATCTGAGGATCACATGGTAGTAAGGATAATCAGATTACTTACCTCTTTGTATGGATTAAAGTTTTGGTTCTTTATCGACATGTTGGAAAAGATGTGACCGCTTGTGAGGGGTAAATTTGATATTTTTTTCACTAATACGCTGGTCATGTTAGAGTGGTTGCCATTATTGATGGGTACTTTTAAACACACAGTCATCAGTGCCAAGTGATTCTGGCCGTAAAAAGCAGGTGGCCGCTGGTCAGGGAGGCCATTCAAGAGGGGACCACTGTAGTTGATCCATCATAACAAACCTATTCAAATCAGGTGGCATAAATCGGGAAATTGAAAGTTTCAAGACAGTTCTTGTAGATCAAATGCTATACGATAATGATGAATGTTCGCAGCATAGAAAGGAAAAAACATCGTATGCATTAGTGAGATAACAGAACTTTCACATGACGATATCCTTGTGCCTTTCCTTCTTTGCTAATCAGTGTAGGGAATTCTTTCCACATCTCAAGAACAGTAGGAAAAGTGCACTTATGGTCCACAGTCAAGAGCTTCAGTTTACATAAAGGATTGTACATGCTGCATGTTAAACTGCTCCACAAATATTGTTAAATCCTGTATTAGCCTGAAACCTGACAAAACTAAAATAAAACCTTATGAAAGTCATATTCAGAATCACTCAAAGAAGCGAGAGTATTTTTTAAATTTTGTTGGACAACCCTTTATTTAAAAAAAAACAAACTCTTTGTACTGGTATCCATAGCATAACTTGTAGTCTTGCACTATAATACCTTCTACCTGATGGCCAGTTACTTCAGCAGCCATATTGCTTTTTATTTGTTTAAATAGAAACTTGGTGGAAGCTTGACATAGCGATCACTTTGGCATCCATGTAATGTCTATCTATCCATCCATACACACCCTAGGCTAAGGTAAGTGTTCAAGTTTTTCGCTCTACTGATCATAGATCAGAAGAGCTTATGGGATGGTCCATAGTCCCGCCATTAGCACAAGTTTGTTATCGCTGCTCCTCCTAAACTACTTGGAGATTGCCATGAAACTTTCCACACACATTTATTCCGTTGTCTAGTTAGTCCTAAATAAAAATGGTGTGGCTTGGACATCCACTAAGGCAGCCATCTAGAAAATCTCGTTATCGCTATGGTCATTTAAAGACTTTATATATGATGTCTAGATAGTCCTAAATCAAAATGGTGGCAATCTGACTTCCAATATGGCTGCCATGGCAGCCGTCTTAAAAATATTGTTATTCCTACTTCTCCTGAATGGAAAGTTTGATTGACTTGGAGTTTTCACCAAAAGACTTCTTATGGCGTCTAGTTGGTCCTAGATAAAAATGGTGCCGATCTAGTGTCTGATATGTCCGCCAATGTGGCCATCATGAAAATCTTGTTATTGCTACTCCTGCTGAATGGATGGTCATATCAACATTGGATTTTCACTAAAACACTTCTTATGATGTCTAATTGGTCCTAAATGAAAATGGTGCAGATCGGAGGTGTAATATGCCCACCACAGCAGCAATCCTGAAAATGTTGTTATTGCTACTCCTCCAGAACGAAAAGTCATATTGTGCATTATAGCAGAAGACTTCTTATGATGTGTAGTTGGTCCTACATGGAGATGGTGTTAATCTGATATCCAAGATGGCCACCATGTTGAAAATCTTGTTATTGTTACACCTCCCAAACGGAATGTCATACCAATGTAGTGTTTTCATGAAAAGACTTCATATAATGTCTTGTTGGTCCAAAATTAAAATGGTGCAAATCTGACATACAATATGGCCACTATGGTGGCCATCTTGAAAATCTTGCTCTTTCTACTCCTAAATGGAAAGTCATTTTGACATGGGTTTTTCATCACAAGAGTTCTATGGCGTCCAGTTGGTCTTTAATGAAAAAAATGCAAACTGACCCTCAATGATCCTAAATGAAAATGGTGCCAATCATACATCCAATATGGCCGCCATGACGGTTGTCTTCACAATCTTGCTGTCACTACTCCCCCTGAACGGATGGTCATATTGACATGGGATTTTCACCAAAAGATGTCTACTTGGTCCAAGATGACAATGATGCCAGTCTGACATCCAATATTTCCACCACAGCAGCTAATTTGAATATCTTGTTATCGCTGAAGAATATCACAGATGGTTTCAACACTCAGCAATTAAAAGGAAGAAATGGTCTTGACTTTAATTGATTAAAAAGAAATTTGACCAGTAGAGTGTCAGTTCCTTTGAGAGACACTCGTTTTGTTTTCAACCCAATAAACAAATTGCTGAAAAATTATTATTTGAATAAATTAGCAGTGTACAACCTTGTGAAAATGCTTTTGATTAGAAATAAAAGAAACAGCTTTTTTGTTCCTGGTTTTCCAAAATGACCATGGCTAAACGCCAAGCGTACTTATGGTATGGCCTTTTGACAATCGTACATTGTTTTCTTTCCTGCCGAACACGCTTGTTTTATTGTTACTTTTACTAGGTCACTGTGTGCCAGATTTAGCAGGGGTTTAAGGATGCTGCAGATGGCTGCACAAATCAGCAAATGTAATGAGACCATACTAGTAATTGATATAGTAACAAGTGCTTCAACTCAAACTTGGATGGGAATTTAAAGCATTTTGGAATCACTAAAAATTATGTCTAGCAAGTTTCATCCAGTTTTTACCCATGTAGTTTCAGAGTTATTTGATCCATGCAGGGAACTCTAAAACTTACACTGCCTTTTAACCATTTATAATAAATTCTCCACCCCCACCCCACCCCCATCTAAAAAAAAAAAAAAAATTTAATGTTTGGGCAAGTACCTAAGTTTGTTGAACCCAATAAATTGTGCCATTATAATCGGTGTGAGATGAGTCTCAGTCAGTTTACTGAAATGTGCGAATAGCATTAACAAGACTTGAATAGTATAGGTTGAGATCCTAAAACAATAATAAGCATTAGTACGAACAGTAAAAGCAGTCCTGAAAGACACTGCTATGAGGGAACACCTGTCTTGAGAGATCAGATTCTGAATGCACTGATTTATTGATTATATAGTGTATGACCTGTCATGAGAGATCAGATTCTGAATGCACTGATTTATTGATTATATAGTGTATGAGCTGTCATGAGAGATCAGATTCTGAATGCACTGATTTATTGATTATATAGTGTATGACCTGTCATGAGAGACAACCTATCTTGAGAGGTCATTATTTTTTGGCAGAAGGGGTATTCTTTCAAGACATGTTCTATTGTAGTAATTAGATCTCATCCTACAAGATGCACATAATATGTGTATACACCTCCCCCTCTTTCTAGTGCGCCCGGATAACTCGTAAACCAACTTATAATGTGGGGGCTGGCGTGGATCCCAATTTTTTTTTTACATAAAATAAGATCTAATTTTTTTTACATAAAATATACCAAACCTTGATATATTGCTTGTTTTGTTTTGTTTTGTTTTTTTTTTTTTTGTTTTTTTTTGTGTTTGTTTCAAAAACAGTGGTTACAACAGCATACAATTCGCAGCTTTTAATAAGTCAGATATTGTGTACAATTTTCCTTGAAAATAATTCACAATACACTATAAATAAAAATATATGACAAAATATTGATCATTGAAAATTTTGGTAATGCCTATTGGTGGCAATACTTTAAGAAACAATTACCAATTACACAAGTCTTATCAAGCGAAATTCGTATTTCAGTTTTATCTTTTAATTCTGTTTCAGTGTAATCATCATAAATGTGATATGCCTTTTTGTATTCAAACGTGAAAAGTGTTAATCGACCATCAAGGCGATGCCTGCGAGTGTTTCCGTGAGAACCCAATTAAGTGCCATTTGTGTTTTGATCTGCAAGATACAAGCGTGTTTGTTGCATTGTTATATTGAATTAAAAGTAGACCTGTTTTATATTATCGCGTTAATTCGATCTTGTATGAAATCAAGTAAAGGTGATAGAATAAAAAGTTAAAAGGCATGCAAATCATGCCTGCATAAGAACTAGTTGTCATGATTGTGTGTCAACTCATTTCAATTGACCAATTGAACACTGTTTTTAATATTATTATGCAAGTAACATCATTAAAGTGTATAACAATAATTAGTGGTTTAACCTGATATGTCGCAAATGTGATAAAGGTTAGCAAGGGAACCAAGCGAAAGGCATTTTCGGTGTCCAAAAATATTAGTTTCATAGATGGGGTTCATTATGGAGAAGCGAGACCCAAAGTTTGAAGTGAACTTAAAATTCCTGAATTGACACTCAGATTTGCTCAAGGATGCGCAGAAATTTCACTATTATTTAGAATATTTTAAAGAACAATAAAAACAAATCCAGAACAACATAAGTTTCAGTAATGTTGTTTCTCAAAATAAATTTCCATCTTTTTGTAAAAAAAAAATCTAGTTATGTTCTGAATCAACAATAACATTAGAATCTATCCACATTGACATGTAAAAAGCAGCAACGTAAAATACAACGTTTTTTCTGGTACATGTTATAGGTATCGGAACCTCTTGCTGTAAAGGTTTTAATGATCTTTCAAAGATTGTTTATCTTGAAAATAATGTTAATTTATACAGAAAGCAAAACTACTTCATTAGAAGAAAGGTATTTATTGACAATTATTCCCAATGCAATTATAAAATAAGTATTGAACCATTTACCCCACCCCTCCCCCACTTCTTTTGAATGTCAATATCCAACCTGTTAGCTCGTGCCCTTACTAGTGGTGTGCTGCAGTATATGTTTTTGGACCCCAGTTTGTGCAAGTTATCAAGGGAGAGGTGTACTTTTGAAAACAAAAACTACTTTATTTTCCTGTACATAGGTGGGCATGGGTCAGGGAATCATCCCATGTGCCACCTTACAATATTTTTCAGTGTTCAGATACTATGAAAAATATAAAGTATTTGCTACAATGTACATTTAATAATACCAGTTGTTACAATGATATGAAAAACGTTAGGTAATCATTGAAGAATTACCTTAACTTTCATTTTTTTTTGTAAATTATGATATCAACATAAAGTTTTCCAGATGAGTTGCAGTTATTTTTTTTTATAACGGACATTTCTGTTTCAAATAGGAGATTTACATTTTTTATGCTTCCATATTTAAACTTGATAATGATTAATTTAGCAATTTAAATTAATAAATCAATATTTTTATTTACATGTGGTATACCAAATATTACATTATTAATTGTCAGTTTAATTTTTATATTTGTTTTGAGAAAAAAAATAACCTTTTCTACATAGACCAAATTTTCTATAAGTGATAAAGAGTGTTCTGGATATTATTTAGATATTACTGCAGGGAGATGAAATGCTTGACTAGCTGTAAGTTTAAGCATGCTAAATTACCATAATCTGTGTGAGTTACCAATAGTCATTGTATGGTTATGCAAACTTTGGGACTTGGGAAAACAAACATTTTAAAAAAGCTAGCGTGATCTCCTGTTTTAGGTAAACATGATCATTCAAAATGTTAAGCAGACAAATATTACATATTTATTGTTAAGCAACATGCAAATAATATAGCTACTTTTGATCATCTAGCAAATAAAGACAAACAAAGGCTTGCAACCAGAATGAACAACAAGTTCCCCTTTTACGTCTCCCCAGTCATGGATCAGAGGGCCTGGCAGTGGACGCCTTCAGTTTAGGTTGGGATCGTCTGTTTGCTTGCAACTTCACACCCTTCAGGATGATTCCGCAAGTGGTTCACAAAGTCAGGACCTCGACTGTTTGGCTCATTCTGGTAGTCCCTCTGTGGCCCCAATGGTCATGGTTCAGCGATCTCCTCGACCGGTTGGTTGACGAGCTCAGCAGATGACCACTGAGTAGTGATCTGCTGCTGCAGCACAGGGGGCCACTGCTTCACAGCAGCCCACATATTCTCCACCTTCATGCTTGGCTCATAACAAGCGATCAATCAGCCATGAACAGTTTACGAGCAAAGTTACAAGTTTCTTCGCTCTGGCCATGAGGCAGTCCACATCCAGAATTTATGATGCAAAGTGGAGAATCTTTCACTGACGCGATAGGAAACCTATCGATCCAAGCTGTCCCCCTTTGAGCGCAGTGGCAGTCTTTTTTCTCTTGCTTTTTGTGGAAAGAGAATGTTTGATGTCCACCATTAAGGGCTATAGGGCAGCCCTGTCTAACACGCTGAAGTTCTATAAGGGTCTCTTTAGATTGGATCAGACCCTCATCTCTCTGATCTTTTCATGTATTTGGAGCTGCCGAGACCGGTATTTCGCTCACTGATGCCGAGGTGGAATTTCTCGTTCGTTTGTGGGCTTTGTCAACCCCCACCCACCCTACCCCTTATGAACCATAGATTGAAGCTTCCTTTGAGAACCTTACCCTTAAAACTGTCTTCCTGCTCTCCTTGGTGTTGGCGAGGAAAAGGAACGAGCTTCATGTATTGTCTGTAGAAAAAGGTTATTTACAGTTCAGTGGTAATTATGAGTCAGTTTCTCTCCTTTGCAAACCGAGGTTCTTAGCAAAGAATCAGCTCCCTTCTGTAGCTCCGCATCCTATTGAGATCCCCAGTCTTAGTCATATCTGTGCTGGAGATGATCAAGATAGGGTTCCCTGGATAGTTAGGGCCTTCTCGTTCTATTTAGCCGCTTCAAATGGGAGAAGTAAAGATCGGAAGCGTTTCTTCCTACCTATTAAGGGCTTCGCTGATATTTTGGCATCCACCATTTCCAGGTGGATTGTCCTCACTATCAAGAGATCGTATCAGTGCCACACTACGAGGGACATTTCCTTTATGAGAATTAAAGCCCACGAAGTTGGGGCAATAGCTACTTGCTGGGCCTATCTTAATCATTCTTCATTGGAGAATGTTATGAGAGCTGCATTTTGGCGGTCACACACTACCTCTCCTTTTATTTTCAGTCTTTGGCGCACCAGAGCAAAGGCATTTTCTCATTGGGCCCTATAGTAACAGCTCAGAAAGTGGCTCAACCTTCTGCCAGATTACAGTGGGAACACTCCTACCGTAAGGGTAAGTACATTAGGTTTTATCAGATGTATCAAAACATGAAAGCAAGATAATCTAAAATCTCAATTTGATGAGAAATTTTTATAAATTTAGTGAAACTGTCAGCTGCTTAAGTTGCATGTCCACCATATATACAAGGCCCTGTTTTAATGGTGCTTCCTGACTGTCCATCAATGAACTTTGCAATACTGATGAGCAGCTTTCAGCGGTTATTAGATATCTTCATGACACTTTTCCCAGATATGCATCTTTTCTAGTTGTCGAATTACGTTTGTCCCTGCATCAAAGGTTAAGATCACAACTCGTTCTGATATTTTTTGACAGAGTAATGCTTCACCATTTTTAGACTTTATGTACCACTTTACTGCTTGTTTTGTATACTTTGCTTCAAATGAAAGTAGTCCCCTCAAAGTCTTAGAGGTATAATATCAATTCTGTCCATATAGAATTGTTACCAATCTTTTTACAAACCAGTATAAATAAAATAGTTGTATCTTTGTATTGTTATCAGTGGCTTATGCATGATCCACGTTCTTGTTTTGTTGTGCAAGCGAAATTCGTATTTCAGTTTTATCTTTTAATTCTGTTAAAAACAAAAATTAAAATATTTGAAAACAAAAACTTCAGATTCTGTTCAAACATAGCCCTTTTACCAATGGACTAGTTTGTTACTGGTATATTTAACAATACAGTAAAATCTGTCTTGAGTGACATCTACTGATGATGACCACCTGTTATTTACGACCACAATCAATTGTCATGCATATAAATGCACTGTCTTATGCAACTACCTATACAATGCACACAGTAACCACAATTTTAGGCAAAATAAACAACCGCATCACAAACACAGAGATAAGCACCACTGACCTTTATTTAGTCCTTTGTAACCACGACAGCTCAGGAGGATCTGCATGCAAGTGCATATTGTTCTAAACAATGGTACGAACGACAGCATCGCAAAACAAAGATAAACACCACTGACTTTTATTAAATCCTTTGTAAACACGACAAATTAGGAGTGTTTGTTCTAAACAAGTAAAAATTGAATCTGGCTACCGGTTTTCTAAAATCTACGGGTCATTCAGGTAGAATCGTATGCTACAGACAGTACTCCAGCCTAAAATACATGTCATTAACTGCCATTGAAGTCCCAACATCATGTAAATCCCCACTACAGTTAACCATTACTTCTTCAAAGGGAGCAGTCAAGGACATACATAAGTAATTGAACAATTCGTATTGTTTCTTGATCTTTGGCAAAAACTGCACAACGCCGATACTGGCCTAATGAGAAACCTTCTTTCTTAAAGGGCTTCACTGTAGTAGTCGAGTATGTTGTTTGTCTTTGGATAAAATTCTTAATGCATGGGGTGAATGAGTTCTTTGTCTTTGTCTTTAATAAGTGATTATTGTTTGTTTTCCAGATTTGATTGTCCTTGTAAAATGTTTGTGTTGTTTGTTGCTTTTTTATGTTACAATTATTAAACCCACACACCAAACAGCCATCTGTTCACTGCAGTGCGGCCGGTTATACGCTTTGTTGGCCACGTTAATCTCTTTATGTCGTCAGTAAATTAAGCCTTTGGCTCTTGTCTCTCAATAAAGTTATTTTGTTTCTGTATTGGTTAATTCTGCTTTTTTATTTCATTCAAAAGGTACATATATTTCCGTATTTACCCAAAGCCTGATCAAAACCACTTCAGCGCAATTCATACACAGGATGAGTAAGTGTTACCATAATTAACTGTACAATTCTTATGCTACATCTGAAGTAACTCTGAAATTTATGGAGATGTGAAGCTAATTTATGGACAGGTTAAATAAATGATACCTTAGTTAATTTTGCAATTCATATGCTAATGCATGTACACCTGATCTTCAAATATATATGTGAATGTTTTATGATAGATGTATATCATTATTGCTAACGAAACTTATTTTGAGATAAAACGAATGCAATATTTTAACAAGAACTGTGAATAAAGAACACAATGCATGTATAGTAATTGTGGGAATTTTTCCTTCTTACACCCTGTTGAATATCAGCCTTGAAAACTGGTCAACTTGCACTATCCAGTTATGAGAGACCACCTGTCTTGTGAGACTACTTTTTGTTCGGGTGGTTTCTTAAGATCGGTTTTACTGCACCACTAAGTGCAGTTATATTTGCTGATATTTTAATTTGTACAGGACAATAATATATTTGGCTTTTGAAGCAATGTACATATACATCATACATATGTAGATTTGTCATATGTCAAAATTGTATTTAAAAAAGAGCTATTAATAAGTTCATTTACATACATTATGGGATTTATTTACATATTGATTTACTAGTACAGACTATCTTACCTTCATACAGTAATACTTTCATTTTAAAAGTAATATCAATATATATAATATAATAGTCTATATTTTGCTTATGCTATTGTGAATTTTTCATCAGTTACACTTTGGTATTTCCATGGAAACAAGTTGCAACTTCTGTTCATTTTGTTTCCTGTACGTAACTCAAAAATTGGTGGACCTATGAACTTGGTACATTTTATAAAGAATTTGATGTGACTCATACAATTTAGATTTTTCAAAGAATTTCAGTTACAATAAGTTGTCCATTTTAGTTATTTTTACCACCTGGTATGGGGCATATTTCCTCATCGGTATTGTGTAAACAATTAACTTGTTTTAGTTCAGCAAAATATGTAATGAGCGTCACCAATGTGATCTTTGTCCTACAATTTTAGTATATCATTGCAAATATCCAACTGATGTTCTGATTGTGTGATAACAGAGATACCACAGAACCAATCTTACTATATTGAACAATAAGATCAGTATAAAAACGTTCATCATTAATTGATTGGAGATGTAACAGGATGCCATTTTTGCTTTTTAACTAAAGATTATGAAAGACATTAGATGACTCTAAATGAACAATCAACTTTAAATATATAAGTTGGCATAATTTTTTACATCCATGTTTTGCAGTTTTATTGAGTTATTATTCTTCATTTGAATAATTTAAATTGTTGTGTCTTTTGTTACTTCCACGGCAAGGATTTTTCTATCCTATTTGGTCATTTGAAGCACCGACCGTCTCATTACAAAATCTCTCTGACACTATTAATATAAGCTGGGTCATTTTAAACCATTTTTTTTGTTGTTATTCCTGCAGACAAGTTATTAACATTCACATTTTTTACTCACCTGGCACTAAGTCACTCGCCCATCAACAGTTGCTTGTTACCCTTTTGGAGTCTATATTTCTGATCCGATTTCAATCAAACTTGGATTAGGAGTTTACATCATCAAAGTCTCAGACGTGTTTTATAATGAGTGAGACCAATACATATTAATGAGTAGATCTTGCACAAAGGAGGCCATATTTCTCATATATTTTTTTATCTCACTTGGAATATATACTTATATTACTAGGATCTTGAACGAGTTCAATAGATCCATTCATACTAATGAGGTGATCGTGTATCTGATTGGCTGAGCTTGTTACCACTCTGGAGGCTACGTTTCTGATCAAAATTTGATCAACTTGGAATATATGCTTATATCATTAAGATAATGTGCAAGATAATGCATACTAATTAGGTGATCTTGCATCTGATTGGCTGGTCTTGTTACCCCTCTGGAAACCATATTTCTGATCTGATTTTTATCCAGCTTGCTTTATATCTTTGTATCTTTAAGGTTTTGAACGAGTTCTATAATGAGCAAGATCCACGCATACTAAGGTGGTGACTACGCATCTGATTGGCTGAGCGTGTTACCACTCTAGGTTTTCTGAATGTTGTGATTTCATTCAGGGTTACAGTATTAGACATCACTCTCGTTTAGACATTTACTATTTCTCTCAAACATTTTTTGCACCTCTTGGACATAGACTAGAAATCATAATTCAATAATGTCTGCCTTTGCGTGCTGTTTGCTAATTGTACTCGGTTCAAATTTACAGCAAGTTCTTTCAGACAAACTAAAATTATTTTAGTAATTATATGGAAAGCGCATATCTAAGTTCAGAAAGCATTGTATTGTTGAGTAATATCGACAAGGTCTTTTTTTCAAAGGAATATAAAATTTAGTCATGCAACCTTGGTTCACGTTTGGTAAATGTAGTAGGAAAAATGAATTTTAAAACACTTTGTTCCGACCAACCAATCAATTTTATTTAGAATGAAACCGGAAACAGTCGTATGTTTTTAAGCCTAATAGACAATATGGCAACTAGGTGCTCCAGAACTTTCCTTTCCACTCCACAGTTTCACTACATGAATGAATTTGCTTTCAAAACTTTACATTTTTAGTTGCCCAGGTGAGTGATATTAGACCTATAAGGGTCTCTTGTTTGAAGAAATGTGATGTCTAACTCATTCACACTTTTTGTTAAGTTGCACAGAATGATCTTGGTGTGGGGGCCCCGGGTGGCCGAGTGGTCTAAGGCGCTCGTCTTTACAGATCACTGACATCTCACCTCTGTCCGCGTGGGTTCGAGTCTCGGGCTCGGCCAACATGGGTATGTGAGAAAGCTTGCCAGTAGCTTCCCGTGGGTCGGTGGTTCTTCCCGGGGTTTTCTCGGGTTCTTCCTCCACCAAAAATACTGGCCGCCATGTATAGCCTATCATGTGCTGAAAAAAGGCGTTAAACCCATAACAAACAAACAAAATAACAAAATCTTGGTGTGATTTTATCTTTTTTTGTGCAATGCGTATGAACCCTATTTTTATGAATGTATTGGGGAAACAGCTGAAGGAAATTTGTGCAAACCAGCCGCCACAGGGACAAAAATATTAGGCTGAATGGTTAGTTATCCAGAATACCCAGTAAATAATCCAACATAAACAGGCTAAAGTGAACCATCATTTTGGCCACAATCAAATTTTCTTAGGTGCTAGAGTATACAGATTCTACTTGAACGTGAGTGTCTGCAAAAGATACTAGAAAACAAAAATGAAGTATTATTTTCTGTTTCATATCTTAGTAACTTTTATAATGAGCATTTTGCAATACATGCAAGTTTTTTCATTTCCAACCACTAGATGTAGCAAATGACCCTATACTAAGGTAATGTGGACTTTGGTACATGTTAAATCTTAACTATCTAATATGAAATCAACAGGATGCTGATACTTAAGTTTATTAAACATGGCTGTTATCTTGTAATGTTCCTGTAATAATTACTTTTATGAAAGGATCCCCAAACCAATGGCTAAAATTCTGACACAGACATAATGGACACAAAGTTGGGCACTGGGTGCATATTACATCTCAGTTCTCTAGTACGTGCTTAACAGGATATTCATGTTGATTGCATCTAACAGCTGTCTTCTTTTCTTCCTTGAAGAATAACTGTTATAACACATTCTCGATCCAATGTGAAAAAGAAAAAAAATTTGCACTTGAAATCTAATGAGTATGTAACAATGGACACGAATGGAAACTGGTTATCCAGGATGAACTGCATACGTAAAATCTAAAAGTTCTTGAAAATCAGTTGCAATACTTGAACCATGCCCACATTAATTTCGAGCAAAATACCATGTAAATTTAAATAGTTTACCAATATGTAACTATTTACACTATTTTTTTCCATCTATACTGAGAAAAATTCCATACTGAAATGGTTACACTATGTAACACAATTTTTGTTCCTGGGTAGTAAGTATTATTTCGTAATTGCTTATGCCTAAAAAGTATAGAAAATGGCTATTATTCCCCACAAACTTTGCTTTTGTGACCAGGACAGTGATATTTTGAAATTTACCTATTTCCAATGAGAAAATGGGCGAATTTGTGTCTTTTCGTTCACATAAAGTCAGAAAAAAACAACATATGAATAAAAATTAACATGTATTTATACTAAAGTAATACAAAAATGACTACAAAAGATTTAGAAGTGAGTAGTTTTTCGAGATTTACGATTATACTGTAAATCACTTTCACGAATCAGCCCCCAAATGTAGTCTCCCATCATGTTATCGTTATACTGTCCTTGGTAGCGGCGTTCAAAGTCCAGTATATCCTGGTGGAAGCGCTCGCCTTGCTCTTCCGAGTACGCTCCCATGTTCTCCTTGAATTTATCAAGATGAGCATCAAGGATATGGACTTTGAGGGACATCCTACAGCCCATTGTGCAGTAGTTCTTCACCATAGTCTCAACCAGCTCCACTTAGTTTTCGGCCTTTTATTGCCCAGGAAGTCCCGAACCACTGCGACAAAGCTGTTCCAAGCCGCTTTCTCCTTACGAGTGAGCTTCTTGGGGAATTCATTGCACTCCAGGATCTTCTTTATCTGTGGTCCGACGAAGACACCGGCTTTGACCTTTGCCCCAGACAGCTTAGGGAAGAAGTCTTGAAGGTACTTGAAGGCTGCCGACTCCTTATCTAGAGCTCTGACAAATTGTTTCATTAGGCTCAATTTGATGTGCAGTGGTGGCATCAGCACCTTCCGGGGGTCCACCAGTGGCTCCCACTTGACGTTGTTCCTCTCCACAGAGAACTCGGTCCGCTGTGGCCCGTCCCGGCTGTGGTAGTGCGCATTGGTGTCCCTGCTGTCCCAAAGGCAAAGATAGCAGGGAAACTTGGTAAAACCGCCTTGGAGACCCATCAGGAATGCCACCATTTTGAAGTCTTCAATGACCTTCCAGCCGTACTCATCATACTTCAAGGCGTCCAGCAAGGTCTTGATGATGTTGTAATCCTCTTTGAGGTGCACCGAGTGAGCCAGGGGAAGATACGGGTACTTGTTACCATTATGGAGCAGCTCAGCTTTGAGGCTCCTGGATGAGCTGTCAATGAAGAGGCGCCACTCATTCTGGTTACAGGCGATTCCGATTGCCTCGAATAGACTGGCCACATTTTGGCAGAAGCAGAGCCCATCTTGACGGGTGAAGAAGCTGGAAGAAGGTTGGTGACGCTTCCTCTGATCTGCGACTTGCACACTTTCATCCAACAAGTTCCACTGCTTGAGCCTAGACGTCAAAAGCTCGGCATTGGACTTGGTGAGACCAAGATCTCTAATCAAGTCGTTGAGGTCTTTTTGGTTGGGGTAGTATGGGTTTCTCTCCTCAGCTCCACCTCTGAAATTGTCATCTGGATCTACAACGTCTTCCTCGCTCTCTGACTTGCTGCTCTCTTCTAACGACGGCTGTTCTCTCTCCGGAGGAGTGGGTACGTGGAGCTCATGGCAGTGTGGCACCGGGGCGATGGATGAAGAAAGGTCCGGATACGTGATAGCAGGTGCATTCTTGCCAGTCCGACGTTTGGAAGGGTCCATCATGCAGAAGTATCAGTTGCTTGAGTGGTCAGTGGGTTCCCGCCAAATTCTTGGGATAGGGAACTTCATGGCTCTCTTTTCCCCTCTGTACCATCCTACAAAAATACATTTATTTCACCCATGACGAATGTGTAAGAGATTCTCGCAACATTTTTCATATGTGATATATTTTTTCAATAACGATGAAAATTGTAAAACATTTTAAAATTAAAAACTTTTACAATTTTAAAAATTTTAACAAATTTTATAACAAAATTCCGAGCAACAATTGTCCATCTTACCTTCCAGAGTTTTTTTGCAGTGCTCGCAGGTGAAATGAGGTGCCCAGGGTTTGTCTTGATCCCCGACAGGCATGCCGAAATATGCCTTGTAGGCCTCACACATCTTAGCAGATGCTTCCACGGAGTACTTTTTCGCTCTTGTCTTGATAAATTGGCCGCAGACATAGCAAAATGCGTCTGCCGGATGCTTGCAGCCTCTTGAAGCCATCTCAGAAAAATGCAGATATGTATCCACTTAGGCAGCTGGAACTAAACTGAACTGGTAGGCTTAAGGCCCCTGTATTTATACTACTATTTATATTACTGGAAAGTTCTAGAAAGTTTACTCAGCACTGAATCTATCTGGAATGTTCTGGAAAATAGGTAAATTTCAAAATATCACTGTCGTGGTCACAAAAGCAAAGTTTGTGGGGAATAATAGCCATTTTCTATACTTTTGAGACATAAGCAATTAGGAAATAACACTTACTACCCAGGAACAAAGAAAACAAAAAATTTGTTACACGGTGTTATTTACGCAAACATAAATGTGGCAAAAAGTGGACATTCCTTTCATCTGCCAATCAACAAAACCTTGTACTATTTATGATGTCATTCTATTTTAAATGTCAAGCGTATAGACCTTGTAAAATATTACTTGACGTTGGCAGTGTTGGCTATTTTTCCAGTTGCTGACAATATTTCATAAGATTCCGATATGTGCCATTCCGCCACCGAGCCGATTTCGAAAAGTTGGAAAACTTTGTCGGAAATTCTATTAGTCGTTTCTGTTGTTTTCTTTTACTTGTATTATGAATTAGGTCAACAGATGTACTTTCCCTACAAGGTCAAACATTGTCGGAATTTACCAGGTTGGCCTACAATTGATCTGAGGTTGGGACATAACACTTATGATGCGAATGTTACATCCTAGGCAATGTGAAAAACAATTTGATAATTTATTATGTATTTTGTACTGAGGATTGCTGCACGATTTTGAATGTGTATTTTTATGCTTTCTCAATAACTCTAACAACAATGACTCCTGTTTTAAGGCGAAACTGGACTTTAATCTTGGCAATCCGTCATTACACCATCATTGCAGACACATTAAAACTTGTGAATGTCGACATTCTGCTTGACAATTTCAGTTTTTGAATTCATTTAACTTATAATCAAGTAAAAAGTTTACAATATTATCCCTCTGTTGTTAACTGTAAATGACATAAGCACAACTTCAGGTTTTGTTTCTTGAAATGCTAACCTTTTCTACAGACATAAACCCTATTTCATGACATCAGATTCTGTGTCATATATCAAACTGTTGAATATACTTGTGCCTTTTAATATGATGAATTCCGCATTTATAATAATTCATGTCTTTATGGCAACAGTTCAAACTAAGCCACTATTATTTTTTTGTGCATATCCTTGATTTACATAAAATAATTGAGAATTTAGTCTATTACTTATATAAATGGGCATAGAATGTAGTCTATTACTTACATAAATGGGCATAGGAATGGGATGAAAAGACACCTTTTATTTTGACATTTATTTCAACTTGTATTTTTATGCACCCAAGACAGCGGTATCTGGAGTTTGGGTTGTTCGTTTATGTATGTGTTTTGTGGAGGGAGGGGATTTAGTATTGGTGTGTGTCTGAAGATGTGTTGGTTTAATTTTTTCCAGCCTGTATAAACCAGTAATCCCTTATCTGATTCACTTCATATTTAAAACATATCACCAGATACCTACCCGTCTCTAATTACCACTCCTACCCATAGGTGCTGCCCCAGGTCGTGAATGTTTGGAATATAATATCATGTGATGCTTGCCCTTCTCTCAGTATCATTCCTACCCATAGGTGCTGCCCCAGGTCTTGAATGTTTGGAATACAATATCATGTGATGCTTGCCCTTCTCTCAGTATCATTCCTACCCATAGGTGCTGCCCCAGGTCTTGAATGTTTGGAATATAATGTCATGTGATGCTTGCCCTTCTCTCAGTATCATTCATACCCATAAATAGTTACAATATTCATCAGTGTTGAAGAAACAGTCTATCTTGGATTCCTGGAAAATTCTTTTTGGCCAGTGCAGCATCAGTTCATTCGAGGGACTCTTGTTTTGTTGTGGAATTCGTAAAATGTGAGCTGTATTTATTTATAAATATATATCTGTGCTTTATGTAAATTATCACCTGATGTTTGTTCAAATGAACTGATTTTACTTGGTTAAAATAATTCTGAAAGTTTAATACCAGACTCCTGGATATTATTTTTTTTCTCCCATAGCATGTGAATCCTCTTGTTTTGGTTTACATTCTGATTGGATATAACATGACAACATACACACAAAAAATCACCTACTAGTATCTAATGAAGATAATACACAGAGGTTATTTTCCACTTTCCAACAATGTTTGGAGGGGATCTAGATCTAGCATTTTGCTCACTTGTGTATTCATTCATTTGTTTGTTCTTCAGTCATTCATTTGTTCATTACCTTCTCAATATTGCATTACCTCCTTAATTAGTCCAATAAATCAGCCCCTAAACCGGTATTGGTATTTTGTGTGTCTTGGAGTCTGATCTTACCTAATCATAAAACTTCGCAAATATGATCATGCTTGAGTGTCTTTTCTATTTGCAGATGTTTGTTTGTTGCAAACTCAATATCTTGGACCCTATTTCACTTGCACATATGAAAACTGGTGTGTAGATATATCTAGACCAGCGGTTCCCAACCTCAGGTCGCGACCCAAATCATGGTCGCGGGAGGGGGGGGGGGGGCTCAGAAGGGTCATCAGAAGATACATATTTAAATCATATCATAAGCCTGAGGGTTGAAAGGTCCTGTTGGTGGCCAATTTAGGGGCGCAGCAAAGAAAGGTTGGGAGCCGCTGATCTAGACCAAAGTAACTCAACAATGCCATACAAGGTCACTGTAACTGTTGCATACTGGAAGGACTTGTGCATTTTCATCTTTTAATCATTACACCCCCAATATCTTGGATTCATCTACACTCATAAAAATTGAGTTCTCGATACATCTGGACAAAAATAACTCAACCATATCAAAACTAAGTCAGTGAAACCTAACTTGTACTTTCAATTCAATGATGCCTTGTGCATACAATCAATTACCAAACCAGCCGTATCCATGATAATGTGAGATTATTTATCCATTATACAAAATCTCATTCATTTCCATGGTAAAATACAGTATTCTCTTGTAATAGTAAGTTAGATTACCTTGAGATTCTTTTGTCCATATTTGTGGAATGCCATCAGTAATGTAAGATAAAAGTGACACAGCGGTGAAAACAATACTTAAGTAATGGAGTATATAGTCACATACTGGTATGTTAATTGTTGGAAAGAATTCATAATGAAATATTTCAAAAAAGCACATAAATAGGTGCATAGCTGACTGAAGACAACATGGATATTTTCTATACATAAGGGAGATATATTGATATGTACATTATTATGAAGATATATAAGGAAGTCGCCGTAATGACTGATAGATCATAAGTAAACAATAGGAAGACACCATTTAGGAGACATTTGAATTATGCTTTTTGTCCAAAGATATATCTAATGCATTGGTGGCTTTAGTTTTCATTCCATGGTAAATAAAGATGAGAATAAGTATGCTTTGTTCATAAGATTCCAAGTTTAAATGTTATTGATTATATAAATATTGTCTCCCTAATTATCATATTTGTATGATGTCTCCCAAATGCAGGAACCAGTGTTTATATATATATATATATATATATATATATATATATATATATATATATATATATATATATATATATATATATATATATACACACACACACACAATTGGTAAAAAATGTTGTGTCGTGGAGTATATACATAAGCACTGCAAATGGCACATAATACACCTTAAAGGGGTCTACAGTAATTCATGTAATTATGATGGGCACAAAAACTACTTAGTTTGACATTTAACCTCCATCTGTGATTAAGACCTTTCGTTTAGAAGTATGGGTTTGGTATGTGACATATAGTCTAGTGGAGATACATTTTTGTGCAAACTTTCAAAAACTATCTTGATCGGTTTAAAACTTGAGCAGACACAAAACAAAATATCAGACTGCATGTTATGAAAAAATTGTAGTGTATTGGCTTGTATTAGGGATTGTGACTGTAGCTATAAGCTAAATAATCCCCTAATGTAACAAGAATTATAAATGAAAGTTTATGCATAGTTTCTAGATGGCTGTAATATGGAGACGACATTTTCACTTATTATAGATTCAGAGAGTTATCAAAAATCATGGCCTTTAAGACCTTTAGAGGCCCTAAGCACTGAAAAGATTAAGCTGCTCCCCCCCCCCCTCCCCGATGTAATTAAAAAAAAACCCGTAATTTCTCTTCTTTTTTTTGTGCCCCTGCTTTGCTGGTGCCATAAGCACGTGCTTAGTCTGCCTATTGGGTAATCCAGCACTGTCACAAATGTTACCATGCCGGCGCTATTGTGCATTTAGTGCCATAATTATATAACACAGACAGAAGTGTCTATTCGAATGGCGGCTGTGTATTAAGTTTTACAAACACTATACGCACACCTGCCATGTACTCACTGTCGCTAAAGACTTCGCACGGGGACCAGTGTCTGCCTCACAGTTTTGATTATAATAATTATGATATGGTGTGCAAACAATTAGAGGGTAGTCTGTGAATTAATGGTATTCCCAATAGAAAAATTTGTGATAATTTTACTTTAACAGTCAAGAATTGTTTTTAAATAAACAGCAAAAACATACGTAAAGAATATAATTTGCCAATTTATCAATCACTATACTCGAGTGGAAATATGTTGATCTGTTATGTAAATGATCCAGTTTATCAATCACTATACTCGAGTGGAAATATGTTGATCTGTTATGAAAATTATCCAGTTTATCAATCACTATACTCGAGTGGAAATATGTTGATCTGTTATGCAAATGATCCAGTTTATCAATCACTATACTCGAGTGGAAATATGTTGATCTGTTATGAAAATTATCCAGTTTATCAATCACTATATTCGAGAGGAAATATGTTGATCTGTTATGAAAATTATCCAGTTTATCAATCACTATACTCGAGAGGGCATATGTTGATCTGTTATGAAAATTATCCAGTTTATCAATCACTATACTCGAGAGGGCATATGTTGATCTGTTATGAAAATTATCCAGTTTATCAATCACTATACTCGAGAGGGCATATGTTGATCTGTTATGAAAATTATCCAGTTTATCAATCACTATACTCGAGAGGGCATATGTTGATCTGTTATGAAAATTATCCAGTTTATCAATCACTATACTCGAGAGGGCATATGTTGATCTGTTATGAAAATTATCCAGTTTATCAATCACTATACTCGAGAGGAAATATGTTGATCTGTTATGCAAATGATCCAGGATCGAAACCCACTCTATGATTTTTTTTTTAAGTGTATGCTTTGTTATCTTGAATTAAGAAACAGTTATGTTACTCAGATTTACTGTGCGAATGTACACAAAACACTGCAGAACATAATCGGTAAACAGCTGACTTTACAAAAAAAATCTGCTACTTTCAAACTCTTGATGCGTTTCAACTAGTCAACTCGTTAGAGTATAAAATAAAAAGAAAATTTGTTTGTTCTGAGTGAATAACGGAAATAGTTTATCGATTGGGTGACAATATCAGAGTTTTTCACCCATGAGATTCTCTCAGTATTTATTCGAAAATTTCTATTTATACCGGAGGTGAAGGAGTATGCCGTTATTTTTTTTATTCATTTGCAGATCTTCATGATAAAAAAACGACGGTTTGGACTATTTCTCATCCGCTGTCAATGGAGTTTGGTTTGGTTTTGGTTTTGTGGGGTTTAACGCCATTTTTCAGCACTTGATTGATTATACATGGCGGCCAGCATATTTGGTGGAGGAAGAACCCAGGAAGATCCCGGGAAGAACCACCGACCCAGGGAAGCTATCAAGGGAGATCGTAAAGTAGTCACAAAATAATAGAATTTGAAGACCTTGTCGAAACATGCTGACCGATCCGCGGTACAACGGGTGCTATATGACAGACTGTTTAACGGCAATAAAAAGCATCATAACCGCCTAATTATTATACCTACATGACATTATAGAATAATACTAGAGTATATCCAATCTAATTATTATACCTACATGACATTATAGAATAATACTTGGGCATATCCAATCTAATTATTATACCTACATGACATTATAGAATAATACTTGGGCAACCTACATGACATTATAGAATAATACTAGAGTATATCCAATCTAATTATTATACCTACATGACATTATAGAATAATACTAGAGTATATCCAATCTAATTATTATACCTACATGACATTATAGAATAATACTAGAGTATATCCAATCTAATTATTATACCTACATGACATTATAGAATAATACTAGAGTATATCCAATCTAATTATTATACCTACATGACATTATAGAATAATACTAGAGTATATCCAATCTAATTATTATACCTACATGCCATTATAGAATAATACTAGAGTATATCCAATCTAATTATTATACCTACATGACATTATAGAATAATACTAGAGTATATCCAATCTAATTATTATACCTACATGCCATTATAGAATAATACTAGAGTATATCCAATCTAATTATTATACCTACATGACATTATAGAATAATACTAGGGCATATCCAATCTAATTATTATACCTACATGACATTATAGAATAATACTAGAGTATATCCAATCTAATTATTATACCTACATGACATTATAGAATAATACTAGAGTATATCCAATCTAATTATTATACCTACATGCCATTATAGAATAATACTAGAGTATATCCAATCTAATTATTATACCTACATGACATTATAGAATAATACTAGGGCATATCCAATCTAATTATTATACCTACATCATCATCATCTTTATTGATCTGTTATGCAAATGATCCAGTTTATCAATCACTATACTCGAGTGGAAATATGTTGATCTGTTATGAAAATTATCCAGTTTATCAATCACTATATTCGAGAGGAAATATGTTGATCTGTTATGAAAATTATCCAGTTTATCAATCACTATACTCGAGAGGGCATATGTTCTGTTATGAAAATTATCCAGTTTATCAATCACTATACTCGAGAGGAAATATGTTGATCTGTTATGCAAATGATCCAGGATCGAAACCCACTCTATGATTTTTTTTTTAAGTGTATGCTTTGTTATCTTGAATTAAGAAACAGTTATGTTACTCAGATTTACTGTGCGAATGTACACAAAACACTGCAGAACATAATCGGTAAACAGCTGACTTTACAAAAAAAATCTGCTACTTTCAAACTCTTGATGCGTTTCAACTAGTCAACTCGTTAGAGTATAAAATAAAAAGAAAATTTGTTTGTTCTGAGTGAATAACGGAAATAGTTTATCGATTGGGTGACAATATCAGAGTTTTTCACCCATGAGATTCTCTCAGTATTTATTCGAAAATTTCTATTTATACCGGAGGTGAAGGAGTATGCCGTTATTTTTTTTATTCATTTGCAGATCTTCATGATAAAAAAACGACGGTTTGGACTATTTCTCATCCGCTGTCAATGGAGTTTGGTTTGGTTTTGGTTTTGTGGGGTTTAACGCCATTTTTCAGCACTTGATAGATTATACATGGCGGCCAGCATATTTGGTGGAGGAAGAACCCAGGAAGATCCCGGGAAGAACCACCGACCCAGGGAAGCTATCAAGGGAGATCGTAAAGTAGTCACAAAATAATAGAATTTGAAGACCTTGTCGAAACATGCTGACCGATCCGCGGTACAACGGGTGCTATATGACAGACTGTTTAACGGCAATAAAAAGCATCATAACCGCCTAATTATTATACCTACATGACATTATAGAATAATACTAGAGTATATCCAATCTAATTATTATACCTACATGACATTATAGAATAATACTTGGGCATATCCAATCTAATTATTATACCTACATGACATTATAGAATAATACTTGGGCAACCTACATGACATTATAGAATAATACTAGAGTATATCCAATCTAATTATTATACCTACATGACATTATAGAATAATACTAGAGTATATCCAATCTAATTATTATACCTACATGACATTATAGAATAATACTAGAGTATATCCAATCTAATTATTATACCTACATGACATTATAGAATAATACTAGAGTATATCCAATCTAATTATTATACCTACATGACATTATAGAATAATACTAGAGTATATCCAATCTAATTATTATACCTACATGCCATTATAGAATAATACTAGAGTATATCCAATCTAATTATTATACCTACATGACATTATAGAATAATACTAGAGTATATCCAATCTAATTATTATACCTACATGCCATTATAGAATAATACTAGAGTATATCCAATCTAATTATTATACCTACATGACATTATAGAATAATACTAGGGCATATCCAATCTAATTATTATACCTACATGACATTATAGAATAATACTAGAGTATATCCAATCTAATTATTATACCTACATGACATTATAGAATAATACTAGAGTATATCCAATCTAATTATTATACCTACATGCCATTATAGAATAATACTAGAGTATATCCAATCTAATTATTATACCTACATGACATTATAGAATAATACTAGGGCATATCCAATCTAATTATTATACCTACATCATCATCATCTTTATTGATCTGTTATGCAAATGATCCAGTTTATCAATCACTATACTCGAGTGGAAATATGTTGATCTGTTATGAAAATTATCCAGTTTATCAATCACTATATTCGAGAGGAAATATGTTGATCTGTTATGAAAATTATCCAGTTTATCAATCACTATACTCGAGAGGGCATATGTTGATCTGTTATGAAAATTATCCAGTTTATCAATCACTATACTCGAGAGGAAATATGTTGATCTGTTATGCAAATGATCCAGGATCGAAACCCACTCTATGATTTTTTTTTTAAGTGTATGCTTTGTTATCTTGAATTAAGAAACAGTTATGTTACTCAGATTTACTGTGCGAATGTACACAAAACACTGCAGAACATAATCGGTAAACAGCTGACTTTACAAAAAAAATCTGCTACTTTCAAACTCTTGATGCGTTTCAACTAGTCAACTCGTTAGAGTATAAAATAAAAAGAAAATTTGTTTGTTCTGAGTGAATAACGGAAATAGTTTATCGATTGGGTGACAATATCAGAGTTTTTCACCCATGAGATTCTCTCAGTATTTATTCGAAAATTTCTATTTATACCGGAGGTGAAGGAGTATGCCGTTATTTTTTTTATTCATTTGCAGATCTTCATGATAAAAAAACGACGGTTTGGACTATTTCTCATCCGCTGTCAATGGAGTTTGGTTTGGTTTTGGTTTTGTGGGGTTTAACGCCATTTTTCAGCACTTGATAGATTATACATGGCGGCAGCATATTTGGTGGAGGAAGAACCCAGGAAGATCCCGGGAAGAACCACCGACCCAGGGAAGCTATCAAGGGAGATCGTAAAGTAGTCACAAAATAATAGAATTTGAAGACCTTGTCGAAACATGCTGACCGATCCGCGGTACAACGGGTGCTATCCGACAGACTGTTTAACGGCAATAAAAAGCATCATAACCGCCTAATTATTATACCTACATGACATTATAGAATAATACTAGAGTATATCCAATCTAATTATTATACCTACATGACATTATAGAATAATACTTGGGCATATCCAATCTAATTATTATACCTACATGACATTATAGAATAATACTTGGGCAACCTACATGACATTATAGAATAATACTAGAGTATATCCAATCTAATTATTATACCTACATGACATTATAGAATAATACTAGAGTATATCCAATCTAATTATTATACCTACATGACATTATAGAATAATACTAGAGTATATCCAATCTAATTATTATACCTACATGACATTATAGAATAATACTAGAGTATATCCAATCTAATTATTATACCTACATGACATTATAGAATAATACTAGAGTATATCCAATCTAATTATTATACCTACATGCCATTATAGAATAATACTAGAGTATATCCAATCTAATTATTATACCTACATGACATTATAGAATAATACTAGAGTATATCCAATCTAATTATTATACCTACATGACATTATAGAATAATACTAGGGCATATCCAATCTAATTATTATACCTACATGACATTATAGAATACTACTTGGGCAAATCCAATCTAACGCTGAACAAGTAGTAATATGTATGATATTTACGTGAGAAATTCCAATTTCTTTTATTATGTGCACCACAACGAGAATATGCTATTTCTTCATTCCCTTATGTGTATAATAAAATGAGAATGAAAATAATAATAATAATAATAATAATAATAATAATAATAATCTTTATATACTTTCCTTTTTCATCATCAAAAGCACAATGATAAAAATTATTATTGTCTATTATTTTTGTAACAATTATTATTATTATTATTATTATTATTATTATTATTATTATTATTATATTAATAAAATAAGAAAACTATAATATAAAACATTTTTGTCTTATTTTTATACACTTATTGGAATGATGAAATATATTTTCTTTGTGGTACACATAATAAAGAAAATGAAACTTAACACGTAAATAGCGTTTATTTTTCTACTTATTCAGTGTTAAATTGGATATTTGAGAAGATATGACTTAGTATTATTAGATAATGGCATGTAGTTACAATAATTACAATTAAAAAAATGACTTATTAGGCGGTTATAAAGCTTTATATTGCATTAACAGTCTGTCATAATGGCACCCATTGTAACTCAGACTAATCATCGTGTTCCAGAATGGATTTTTCAGGAAACAGATCTTGAAATTCTGTTATCTTGTCAATAAGTCACAACCTCTCTTGACAAACGAGAAGAAAATGATGGTCCAAACAGTCTTTTTCATGAAAATGTGCAAATAGATTAAAAAAATAATGGACATTTACAATTGTCAGCAAACTGGTCAGCATTTTAGCACGACTCTTGTCAAAGTGGCACACATGTTCAAACTAACCAATTTTCAGTCAGGTTTCATCTCATTCTACACCATGAAATGATATGTATTGCATTATTCTGTTGTGTTTTACAATAAATCTGCTTTAATGACCCCAGTTTCAGGTGTGAGAAGTTATCACATGATCAATGACTTCCAGGTTCCCTATTCCAAGGTTAATGTCAAAATTTGTTCAGGAGTTATTATCTTTAAAGTAAAGTGTGTCAACATTCAGAAGGCCAGTTTGTATTATATTTGAAAGTATTGTGTGGATAGCACAATCAGACACATTGGACTTGACTTGCAGGGATTTTGTCAAAGATCCCACTTTGACGTTAAAACCCGTGTGTGCGCGTGTGTGTGTGTGTGTGTGTGTGTGTGTGTGTGTGTGTCCTGAGTTATTAGCCCTATTGTTATAAGAAATATTTTTAATGTTGGTGCGGTTTTGTTGTTAGAACAACTATTGTTAAGATCACTGGCTTAGGTTTTTTCATAAAAATTTGATGACTAGTGACCCAGGTTTTTTGTCATAAACTGTTGGTGGTCAGTGTCCCAGGTTTTATAGTAAAAATTTTGTGGCGTCACTGGCACATGTTTCTTAGTAAAATTGTTGGGGTGTCACTGGGCCAGGTTTTCCTCATAAATATTTTGCGACCACTGGCCCAGGATTATTTTCATAAAACTTTGGTGACCACTGTCCCAGGTTTTACTCATAAAACTGTTGGAGTTAGTGGACCAGCTTTTTTGTCTCATACAGTTTTGAGGGTCAGTAGTCCAGCTTTTTCTGATAAAATTTTAGGAGTCAGTCGCCCAAGTTCTTCCGTAAACTTTTGAAGATCAGTGGTTTATGTGGCTCGGGCTTTGAGTAGATATGTAAGGACCATTGGTCTAGGGTGAAGGTTAAATGTTAGGGATAAAGGTCAAAGGTTAGAGGTATTGGTCAAAGGTCAAGTTTCCAGGCGTTACACTTTCTATAAGGAAACACTGGTCCAGGTTATTTAATAACTTTTTGAGGACCTGTGGCCCAGGGTGAAAGTCAGAGGTCAGGTGGTAATGGTCAAATGTCAAGCCGCCCAGGAATGATGCTTTCTATAGTAATAACGTGATGTGACTTTCAACGGACCCTATATGCTATCTCCAAAAAATGAACGAACTTACTCCACCTTGTCCATGATTTTTCTAATATAGGATTCCTTATACTGAGGTATTTCGGTTTATCTTATTATTTTTTTTTCATTTGTTCACGGCGTTGTAGATAGAAAAAGTTCCATATCACAATCGAGATATATGTCCCATGGCATGAGCTGGAACTTGTTAAAGTTATTGTTGGTATTGAAACTTGAATATTCATAGAGGTATGAGAAAACTTGGTATACATTTCTCGACCAGCTATAGCATTCTAATAACATTCATGGTAATGGTTATGTTTCTAATCTCAAGATCTCCCACATTTTTTTTCTCCAAATGTTTATCTGGTCAAGTATTTAAAGAAACAGACAGGCAGACAGATAGATTGAATGATTGATATATTAAAAGATGGTAGCATATTCGGTCGTTCCAAATGGCCTTTTCTTGATTGGAAACGCTGGTCACTTATTATGATATGATGAAGAACTATGACCAAACTCAGAATATTTGAAATAAACTTTTTTCATTTTATAAGTACGCTTCAAGAAATCAAAACATAATGGAAATAGTCAACACTTTTTATTTTAAAAGAATTTACTGTACCAAAGAATTTTTTAAATAAAATTCAATGAACAATTGCCCAATAATTATAATTCTTTAAGGTAAGTGTGTTCGAGAGAAAAAATGTAAGGAGTGTGATCCATTTTGATAATTAACACAATTTAAGTCGCAGTAAGAAATATATATTAACTTATGCAGTGTCCTGGAGTGGATGGTACGTTGTTAGTAACGGAGGGAGAAAAAAAAAAGGGGGGGGGGTCTTTTCAATCAGAGATTGCAGATAGTTCGGGGAAAAGATGTGTAGAACAAGAATTTGGAAGTTATATTTGGAAAGACAATGTATAGATTTCATTTCCATGGCCAGTTCCCATTGTTGCTGCAAAGCATTACCAGTTGGGTGGTATTAATAAAATAACTGGTATCTTTGCCCGACCATTGCCAAACGTCGATTATTGCTTCTCCGAAAGTATTTCCATACATTTTTGGAGAAGATGAAGAAATCCGAATTACCCCAGAACATGGCCGATACTTAGGTGGGTTCGATCCATTATCAAGGCACTGGGGTTGACACATTCGTCCGCAGTGGTCATGCGCAGATATGATAGCTTCTGTGTTTTCTCTCTCTGGATTCTTCACCCCCATGTAAACCATAGAAGAGCCAATCGGAAGCCTGGAATCAATGATGGCGTATTCGTTGTACCGGCTGACGTAATTCATTCCATTTGATTGTAGGATTATTTGACCAGCCCCTGACGGATTTCTCTTGCAGTTTGGGTATTCCTTTGGATGTCCACGGCTGATAAGTTTGTTCAGTTCGGGATAGTTGTTGGAGTAGAAATCCTCGTTGAAGTCGAGTTGTCCATTGTACACTTGATATACAGGAAACCTCACGTCATTCGGTTTCATATAAATTACTTGAATTGGCACGAATGCCCATAGCGTCATGTCTGCCTTGCCATTTATGAAGAAACTATTTTGCTGTGGTGTGACGAGGGCTGTGCCGGGTTCGTAAGCCTTATTTGCCAAGGATATGTCACCTGACCTTTCAGCTATCGTCATATTTTCTGCATAACTCCTTGATACGGATGTACGAGATTCCTCTGCAGTCTTTGAAATGCAAAATCCTTCTTGGCAGACGAGCCATGGAGTGTTGCAGTGCTTAAACACTTTACATGTTGGTGTCGGCTCATAGCTAAACCAAGACTTTTCCCAATAGTCAGCATACCCGTCAATATTCCTAAACATAGGGAAGCGGTCCATGGGGCGTTCTGGGGCATGCTCATGTTCCCCAGGCATAGGCGGGTAGTCTTTCGCTGGATTTACGCCACAAACTTTTCTTTGACGGTTTCGGAAAAGATGCCAGATGTAATCGATAAAGGCATGGTGGAGGAAGAACACTGGATCGAATGCAGCGGTATGCAACTCAGACATCTGTCCCCCGACCCAAGTATGTGGTCCGGAATGGTGGAATTCAAGATCAAACTGCAGCTGGGCAGTAGGGCTGGTTATCTGCGCGGTCCGACATTGTGATAACACGTTAGCAACGTTGTCTCTGCTTATAAGATTCATTGTGTCAAGACCGATGTATCGCTCGAGGGATCCCATAGGAGTGAGCCAATCAGTGAAAGGCCCCGTATTGACAACACCTGATCCCTTTCCCATGAAAGAAGGGGTCCAGATCACGGATTTCGTCGGCTCCACCATGTGAAAATCAAGGGTAGAGTCCCAGTAGGGCAGGGAAACCGTAGGATTGATTCGACGAAGCGCCTCTTCATACCTAAAACAAAGGGAAAAGGATAATCCCTACGACAGACAAACTAGATATATATAAACCCTATGACAGACAAATCAGATATATATATAATCCCTATGACAGACAAATCAGATATATATATAATCCCTATGACAGACAAATCAGATATATATAATCCCTATGACAGACAAATCAGATATATATAATCCCTATGACAGACAAACCAGATATATATAATCCCTATGACAGACAAATCAGATATATATAATCCCTATGACAGACAAACCAGATATATATAATCCCTATGACAGACAAACCAGATGTATATAATCCATGTGACAGACAAATCAGATATATATAATCCCTATGACAAACAAACCAGATATATATAATCCCTATGACAGACAAATCAGATATATATAATCCCTATGACAGACAAACCAGATATATATAATCCCTATGACAGACAAATCAGATATGTATAATCCCTATGACAGACAAATCAGATATATATAATCCCTATGACAAACAAATCAGATATATATAATTCCTATGACAGACAAATCAGATATTTATAATCCCTATGACAGACAAATCAGATATATATAATCCCTATGACAGACAAACCAGATGTTTATAATCCCTGTGACAGACAAATCAGATATATATAATCCCTATGACAGACAAATCAGATGTATGTTTCAAATATAATAAGATGGGTTGTCCTATATAAAGAAACCCATTAATTCGGGGGTCCAAAGGTCAAAGGCTACCATTATCTGAGAAAGTTCAATAGTTTCAACGCAATAACTTGGTTTATTACAGGTACCGTTTTGTGTGTCAAATGGAACCCTCAAACTGAAATATTTCGTTCAGTTTTATTTGTATTTCATTTCATTTTTTTCATGGCGTACCAGCAAAGAAAAGCCCATTTTACACATGAGATACAAGCTCACTGACAAGAACTGGAACTTGCTATAGCTATTGTTGGTATCGCAACTGTATGTCATACTAATACATGATGGAAATTCGGTATTTAATATAGTTTTAGGTATCGCAACTGTATGTCATACTAATACATGATGGAAATTCGGTATTTAATATAGCTTTAGGTATCGCAACTGTATGTCATACTAATACATGATGGAAATTCGGTATTTAATATAGTTTTTTTTTAAAAGCAGAGTTATGAGACATGTTGAATAGCCTATGTCTCTTGAGATATTTGGTGTTTCATAAATTTTAAAGGAATGAACGCGAATTTTAAACAAGCTTTAATCGATATGACTCTAGTCGAAATCGGACGCATGTCGTGTTGGTTTATGAACTGCCACAGAAATTATGTAATTGGTGTCAGTTTTATGAAAAGCCAGTGAAAGCAGCAGACAGTCGCTATAACAGTGACTTAAGAAAACGTTGCTCACGAGAGCCTCCAAAATATTGATGTGAAATATTGTATCTTTACACTTTTATCGAAACTTGGTTTACCAAAAAGAATTCATCATAGTAGGGTTAAACGTGATATTTGCAACCTGGGAAAAAATATAGATGGTATGAAAAAGATATATGTTCTTTTCTAAGCTGACTCCGGTACAGTTAAACTTATAACTAAGTAACCTATTGTGTATTTGATAAAACTACTGAACTAACTGTCAGGAAAGAGAACGTTTTTGACTAGACACTCTTCATGTGTATATGAGCACGACAATGTTTGTTGTTCTAATTTCACATCGTTTACTTCTACCCTTGACCGAACCCCTCTGTATAAAACACCTACACTGATATACATATACTGGTCGATGAAATCGAGAACTAGAGGAATTAACTAATTAACTCTTCGAAGTTCAATCATATAAAGTGCATAATTGAAATATGTATCAATCGTAAGAGTCTCCATTCCGTACAGCCGACCCATGGGCTGGCCTGGTCGGGTTACGAACCCGCGACCCTTGGATTACGAGTCCGACGATATAGGTATATATTGTACATTATTCTTTCAGACTGTTGTGGATGTCCTTCTCGCGAGTTAAATGTGGCCAGTTATACCATGCTACTTTTTCGGCTTTGCTTGCCTTTTCATACTGATAAGGTCTGATGCTGTATTTACATGAAGCTACGATCACAAAAGCTAATCTACACTGCCCCTTGAATGAACATTTTTAAAAATATTTTATTTTGTATAAGATCTTCATTTAAGATATCTAAGAATCTGGATATAATAATAAAAGTCACTTTCTTGACAGCAAGAAATCTGGGTAGTGACTGTTTAACGTCTATAACGTGACCACTAACAGCTTCCTCGGATATCTGTTACTATCTAAGCATTTAACAAAGATTCACGTCCAATTAATTTTAAGTATTACTTGAAAGGGCTCAAAACATCCTTCTCAGTCCCTTTATTGGACAGATGTAACTTTGTGGACTTTGTCCGAATACACTGTGGTCAAACAGTTTTCCATTAGTGCCTATCTTTAACGTTTTGATAATCTCACTTGCTTTTTGTGTTTTATTTACAACTTTGGAAAGAACAATAGATTCATGTAAAATTAAACGCCATTCACGAGCCAGCCTTGTAATCTTAGTGATAACGCACTTTCCAACCACTTTGTGTTCATGGCCTATTGCCTCATATTTTCACATTTCAATAATTTACTCTCTCTCTCTCTCTCTCTCTCTCTCTCTCTCTCTCTCTCTCTCTCTCTCTCTCTCTCTCTCAAGAACAAACACTTACATAGTTATATACACTCGATGCCATCCGAGAAAGTTGGGGCCGCCGTGACCTGACGTACCGACGATACCCTGGTGCGCACAGGCAAACAAGTCGTATTCTCCTCTCTGCCAGAAACAATATCATCGTTATATATACAAATTATGATTCAGTGTACAATAATCAAGTGCATACACCTAAAACAATCTTTTTCTTCATATTTTACATGTTTGTTCACCTTTTATTATGTCATTTGCTAAACAAAATACTTCAAAAAACAAACAAACACAGAATCATTATGTAGGGATTATAACAAAAGGTCGACAAATGCGGTGGTTTCATTTTTATGCATTGTTTGTTAAATCTTTCATGGGCCCGTAGGTTTAAGAAAAAGAATCCATTTTCAAATGTATCAGCGAAATGAATTTGCATATATACGTAATGTGCCTTACATTCGATGGAAAAGAAACCCGGTCGTATGTCCAAAATGGACAAGCATCCACTCAAAATTGGCAAAAATTGAATATTGTTCATTCAGTGAAAAATGAAAATAAAAACACCTTATGTACTATTTTTTTCAGGTTTACTACAAACGTGTATAATGCAAGTCTCGGTGGAACCTTCTGCTAATGTGATAAAAAATTAATACCAAGCTGACATGTATATTAAAGTAATTTCATAAATTCAAGCAACTAATATGTTTTTATTTTCCAAATCTTGTATGAAACGGATGTATAGATGTTTATTGGTATTGTTACAATCAACCCACGCACATGTTACAATGAACCCCGACATGGGGTTGGTTGCAACATTTAAAGGGTTACTTTAAGCTGTTAATTTCAGAAATGTAAGCAGAGTTTTCCTTATTTTACTATTGTATAATAAAACTAAAAAATGACCCCTTGTAGCTGTACCCTAATACGTTTCACCATTCTAAGGGAAACGAGAGGTGACAGGAAATTGTTACAACTAGCCCCTGTCTCTCCACAGTAATCTTTTCAAAATTACTTCTTCATTATGCCATGTCGTTGTGATCTTGTATTCTCGCTGATATAACCAACTTTTATTAGGCCTATGCCATTCCTTGATTGTTACTTACATTTCTCAACTCAACCACAGCTTTGTGAAAGTCATCCCTCACTTCATCGGATAGCCGACGATACTCTTGTCTTATCCTAAAGCCGCTTGGTGGTAAAGGTACTGATTTCTCCACCCGCATTGACTGATTCAACATGCGATGGAAGAACTCCCGGTCTGCCTGAGTTAAGTTACATTGGCCCCATCTGATTTTCTCAGTTTTAAACAGGAACATGTTCAAACAGGTGGAAAATATCTCTTCTCCAACAGTGTTGATTATGCTGGTTTTATTCTGGAAGTTCTTGAGACAAGACTCCAGTTCGGGTGGCATGGGTATTTCCTCGATTCGACCGCTGACACACACAGCACCGATCAACGCTACCAAAGTTGCGCGAACCAACTTGCCCGCCATCTATGTAAAAAATAAATTATATAATGAGATGGTGTGAAAGAGAAGGAGAAGTGGTACAAGGCGTGAACAGACGAAAAACACCAAGTGTCGGCGAAGGATTTACAGCAAATATACTGTAGTCTTGGACCCTGTATCACTTTCAGACATGCCGTATGATAATTATTGGTTCAGGTAATATACGCTGTTTTCAAAAGTCATAAAAGTAGATATGTTGGAATTCTTTTTATAGAAAAATGTTCGAATTTTTTTAAGTGGAATTGATGTTTCTATTTACTGTGCTGAAATTAACCTAAAGTAGGACAGTCTTACCTAAAAATGCCTACTTAGACCAATATTAGGACATTCAGAGCTTTCTTTATCAATTAAGGAGTAATGTGATATTTTAAAAAATGGTTTGTGTTATGTCTATATCTAATATATACTTTAAGATCTTGTAAGTTCTCCAATGGAGCGTTGCCAACAATTACAAACAACGGTCACCATATTTTTCCATCATAAACTTGAAGATTTGGGGATTTTCAGAGTACGAAAATACAATTTTTTTCTATTTTTGTCAATGGAGAACCAAAAGAGATCTTTTAGTAAGTTGAAGATATAGGCATTATAGCACAGTAAATATAAATATCATTTTTCAGAGGGGGTAGGGCGAAGGTGGGGAATTCAGACCTTTTTCAAGAAGACCAAATACATCTTATGCATTTTGACAAAAAATCGCCTGTTACCTGGGCCACAAATGGCCCTTACAACACATCTCACTTTCAAGGCAGACATGCGTACTCAAATTTTACCCGTTCTATTACATACAAGATCAACAGTTTCTAATGCATACAGTCGCAAAAATGATTATACAGTGAAACCTCTCAAAATCGAACTTCAGTAAAGCGAAATCTCCTTGAAACCGAATCATGGTTTTAGTCCAGAATTTTTCCTTATTTAATTTCAGTAAACCTTAACTCAGTAAACCCAAACCCCTCTACCCTGAAAACCGACAAAAAATTCCATTTCAAAATGTAATTTTTTAAAACAAAATGAACCCCATATAACTGAACTCAATGAGGGCATGTAGCCAGCCAATGATCTATAAATTGTATAACGTCATGCAGAGTGAAAATATAATCCGACAAAGAAATATACACAGATGCAATGAAAACCTAATTTTCACAGATACTTTTCTTAAAAGTTAATTTGCTATTGATTTTGCTTTTTTCATATATATCAATTTACTTGTCTATCAGAGGACACCTGATCCCATAAAATTCTTCGGCGAAAATAGTGAACCGCTGTAAATCAAAACCTCTAACAACCGAAAATGTAACTTAGTCCTGAGAGATTACGGTCTTAGTTTCACTATAGTTTATGATTTTTTCTCTGACAGGCACTGCATCAACAAACTCTTTTTCAGAAAATGTTTCTGTTTATGTGCTGGAGCGAGTTGCCTCCCTTCCTGACTACGGATGCTTTTATTTTCGCGTAATGATAATTTAATTTCTCCTTACTGCAAGAAAGGTAGCAGTGCAAAGAACATTGAATAACATTATAACTCTTTCCCTTATCAACTGTTTTAATTATTCCTAAATGGAAAATAAAAATGCGATTAGTGATAAAATATATTCATCATATGTAAGAGCAAAGGTTTGAAAGGTATTTGTATTTCTTACACTTAAGAGTTACAATTATATCGGAGCAAAAATCAACTGAACATTTTTTCGTGTAGATTTACTTCTTAACTGTTGATAATATCAAACGTTTTTTTTTTGTATTTTTTTTTAAAGTTGTGTATATTTTTATACAGATCCTGACTGAAGTGAAATCTGCTTTTCAGAATAATAATAATAATAATATGGAAAAGAGTTACCAAACGCTTTCGCAATGAAATATAGTTAGAGCGATGAAACGGTTTCCTGCCAGAATATTTCACAGATGCGTTAGATGATATATTGAATTTTGATAAAATTGATCACCTCTGAGGAAGTAACTCCGAGTATCTCCAGGAACAGGCGACTTTGACTGGATAATCCACTCACAAGTTCAGCTGCCTCCAGGAGAAAAGGTACCTCTTCTGATTTACATCTCGACGGGTTTCGGATTAAAATAGGTCCCACACACGGATATGTTCAACTATTGGTCAATTCTATTTGATTCTTGGCTGGATATGGAAGGGTGTACTTTGTGAAGGAACGTTTGATGGAACATGTGTCAAGTGGATCAAAAGCATATACAAATATCAGCATATAACAGCCACATAGACGCTAAAAAGGGACAAATAATATTTAAAAAACACGGACCTAGATACAGTGGCGGCGCGAGGGTGTGGGGCATTTGCCCCTGGCGCCAGGCGAAGAGGGGCGCCATGGGGAGCTTTTTATCTTTTTTCCAGATAAATTGTTCCTGGTATTTCCCCTTCCTTTAGTGTAAGGGGGAGTGGAACTTAAATGGGGGTAGGGTTGAGGAAGGAGGTTGCTAACTGACATATAAACTGTTAACTGGGGCAAGGTAGGGGCGCCATTAAAGAACAATGCCCCCGGGCGCCTCGGTAGGGGCGCCACTAAAGAACATTACCCAAGAGCGCCTCGAAATCTCGCGCCGCCACTGCCTAGATAACTCAAGAAATTATTATGAGCAACCCTAGGTAAGACACGTAGACGACGGCATACATACGTAACATTGTACTGATCCTTGCCTTTTTACAGTGTTTCATTACACGTAGACGACGGCATACATACGTAACATTGTACTGATCCTTGCCTTATTACAGTGTTTCATTACACATAGACGACGGCATACATACGTAACATTGTACTGATCCTTGCCTTATTACAGTGTTTCATTACACGAAGACGACGGCATACATACGTAACATTGTACTGATCCTTGCCTTATTACAGTGTTTCATTACACGTAGACGACGGCATACATACGTAACATTGTACTGATCCTTGCCTTTTTACAGTGTTTCATTACACGTAGACGACGGCATACATACTTAACATTGTACTGATCCTTGCCTTATTACAGTGTTTCATTACACGTAGACGACGGCATACATACGTAACATTGTACTGATCCTTGCCTTATTACAGTGTTTCATTACACGTAGACAACGACATACACACGTAACATTGTACTGATCCTTGCCTTATTACAGTGTTTCATTACACGTAGACAACGACATACACACGTAGCATTGTATTGATCCTTGCTTTATTACAGTGTTTCATTCCACGTAGACAACGACATATACAGGTAACATTGTACTGATCCTTGCCTTATTAGGTTGTTTCATTACACGTAGACAACGGCATACATACGTAACATTGTACTGATCCATGCCTTATTACAGTGTTTCATTAGACGTAGACAACGGCATACATACGTAACATTGTACTGATTCTTGCCTTATAACAATGTTTCAAATTATATGATTTCCAGGTGGATCAAACTATTTGAAAAACAACACAAAAAGGGCTTATGCTGAGTTACTTTCGTGATGATTTCATCTGACGTCAGTTAAATGTTTGTAACAAATAAATGTTGATACTTAATATTTTCAATACCGCTGTTTGTTTGTCTCGATTAAAAAAAAAACAAACACTAAAACTTAAGCCATTACACGAAACAAAACACCTGACATTTATAAACCAGATTAAGTTTTACCCGGTTATATGGTACAGAGCTTTAGATCTGGTGACAAATAAATCATGGTCACACGTTCAGCTGTCATGGATTTAAGTAGTCCATTTGCTCACTGTTATTACTAATGGATAAGCCCTCTAATCTGTGTACATACCTGGAATATTTTGAAGACACATGGAAAACAGAAAAGCGGATAGATAGATAATGTATATTGACCATTTGGACATTACGAAATCACGCTCTCTGGAGCCGAGTTAGATCACGAGACTTTGTAAGTCAGTGCAATAAGGCTATGTTCACAATATTGCAGTGTGTTGTGTTACCGAATTGTACCTTCTCTATTTTGAGTAAATGATAACAGTCATAAACGACATTTCCTTATGTTATTGAAAATATTCCATTTTCCGTTATATTCAATTGTAGCATTTATTTCCCTGTTGTGGTTTCTTTCTTATATTGTAGTTGCAATGGCATGTTGGGTGTGATCTGACTGTACGTGCAAACGAACCTGAAGATCATGTACTTTCTTGAAGAAGTATTTTACAGTTTACGAAGGAATATTTATTAAAAAGAAAATAAAGCAAGGAAAGAACTGACGAATAAACCTCACCAAATCCATATGTATTGATCAAGCGATTATGATGCATATTAGAGTCTCCATTCTTGTTTTGTATTGCTGCGCCGGTTAATTAAAGTTATTGGTTTCAGTTTAAACCAGTAACATCCGTATTCATACAACTTATTGCAAATGAAAATTAAGCTGAAATAGCATAAATTATTGCTAACAAGTATAAGTTTAATATACATTTCCCGTAGCGTTACGGACTTTCAAATCTTGCGGAAACAAGATCCCGTTTTCAGCGTGATTTCGGAATGTCGAAATCGAGAATAAATACATGGTGCGACACTATGGAAGCCCATAATTGCCTATAATTTCAGCTGAGTCATGAAGAAATTTATTATTGCGAATATTTGCAATACATTTGCGATTTTAACTTGAACAGATATTCCTAATACATTTGCGAATGAATGTTCTGAACCATTTTGAGAATATTCACAAAACTTGAGCGAATATACGCAATACTATTGCACTTGAAAGGACTGTTATTAGCCATATGATCTGTATTTGCACTGTTCGTTGTCAGTTTATTTCGTTTATCTTAATCAATTCCTGACACACGCGATCCCTTGCTGGATCTAGTGCACTTGAACGGACTGTTATATCTGTGTGTGTGTGTGTGCGTGTGTGTGTGTATGTGTGTGTGTGAGAGAGAGAGAGAGAGTAGGCAGGCAATTTTCCCCATCGAAAGGAGTAACTTTCATAAATCCAGCATTCTCTTGTTTCTGTTGGAGGTTACAGCTCTTCAGAAAATAGCTCATTCACTTCGTTTTTTTGTCATATCTTCAGACCAGCGAGTTGCCGTTCGCCGTACAAGAGTAGTCTCGCCTGTTGGAGTAGGTCAAAGATGCAGTATATGATTTGTATTCGTTTGAATTACATATTTATAATCACGTTTTTGTAGTAGATTTGGTAGTGTGGATATTCAACGAGTTGTATTTAACAGAGCATTGGGGGTGGGGGGAGGGGGTAGGTGGAAGAGATTACCAAACATCGTATATGTTCTCTCTCCAACTGAGATTTTAAGAAACTTTTCTATTTATTTGGTTGGCAAAATAAATTTTTCACTGAACATTTAGCAGGCATCAAGGGTTATAATTCGGTCATAATATATGGAATTGTCAGACTTATAAAAAATTCTCATATTGAGAACAAACCTTGAGAAATTTAGCGTAACCGGGTCTAGTAGGGGCCAGTATTTATAGTGTAACCGGGTCTAGTAGGGGCCAGTATTTATAGCGTAACCGGGTCTAGTAGAGGCCAGTATTTATAGCGTAACCGGGTCTAGTAGGGACCAGTATTTATAGCGTAAGCGGGTGTAACCGGGTCTAGTAGGGGCCAGTGTTTATAGTGTAACCGGGTCTAGTAGGGGCCAGTAGTTATAGTGTAACCGGGTCTAGTAGGGGCCAGTGTTTATAGTGTAACCGGGTCTAGTAGGGGCCAGTAGTTATAGTGTAACCGTGTCTAGTAGGGGCCAGTATTTATAGTGTAACCGGGTCTAGTAGGGGCCAGTATTTATAGTGTAGCCGGGCCTAGTAGGGGCCAGTAGTTATAGTGTAACTGGGCCTAGTAGGGGCCAGTATTTATAGTGTAACCGGGTCTAGTAGGGGCCAGTAGTTATAGGATGCCTTATATCGTCCTGTATTACCGCGGACATCAAGAAACGGTCCAAAATGGTCTTAACGTTTGCAAAACGGGGTCGCCTCAAAAGATTTCAAATATTAACAAAATATCCGTTCATTTATTTGAGAATTAAAAGTAACTTACTATTCTCATATACGCATTGTAATATTCATTTTTCTTTGTATTTCCAGTATTGATTAGCTAACCAATTTAACATAAAGAAAGAAAAAAAGAAAGAAAGAGAGGAATAAATCAGCAGTCTTTAAGGAAATCGCGGACATAAGTAAAATGTAGACCAAAAATAAATAGATGTAAACTTGTAACATTTTCTTTCATTATCTCTTTATTATTTGTCGAACCAGAGTTAGCACAATTGACTTCTCACCCAAGAAAAATTTTAGATGGAAAGAATTCAGGAAACTATTAATCCAGAAAAAGACAGTAAAAATGAAAGGATGAATGAAAGAAAAAATTAACAAAGTACAAAATTGTAAATATAGTTAACAACACAAGTCATTCAGGTTTAATTGCTTTTGCCATATTTGAGTAAAATTATCCAAAATTATAGAACATTTTTTAAAAATAGTTTTGAATCTTTTGATAAGACCTCTTTTTGGTCTGCATACATGTAGTAATTTGCAGACATTAAGACCTCTTGACCGTTCTTCAATATCAGCATTAAGGCCTCTTGACCGTTCTTTAATATCAACATTAAGGCCTCTTGACCGTTCTTTAATATCAGCATTAAGGTCTCTTGACCGTTCTTTAATATCATCATTAATTTCTCTTGACCGTTCTTTAATATCAGCATTAAGGCCTCTTAATCGTTCTTTAATATCAGCATTAAGGCCTCTTGACCGTTCTTTAGTATCAGCATTAAGGTCTCTTGGCCGTTCTTTAATATCAGCATTAAGGCCTCTTAGAAAGTAATAAAGTTTCTTCATAGACGATATACCTATATTTGAATCTCATAAGTAGAGTGAAGTAGACTGGAGCTCGAACCCGGGACCTCCTTAACTCTAGATGGGCGCTCTACCACTTGAGTTATCTGAGCCGACACGCTCAGTCCTACACGTTACACTTCCTCCCTGCCTTGTTGAGACACGTCCCTGTGTCTCAAGGTCCAACTTCCACCTAACTCCACCTTCCCTAGCCGGTTGTAGGTGCACATGTGGAATCCTGCTCGCAACGCCAAATGCAGCAGTGAAATATTTTTCGCCGGACCGGGGCTCGAACCCAGGACCTCCCTAACTCTAGACGGTCGCTTTACCACTTGAGCTATCATACCCGTTACACATAGAGAGACTATAATCTCACCGTACATCCGCAGATTATTATCTCAATCATAAGTCACAAAAACGCGTCCTTTGAGAACAAGATGAACATGTAAATAAACTGTCTTATAACGACACACGCTTTGTTTGAATATTTTTTTTTTTTTTTTTTTTTTGCCAAACGTCTATATTTCAGAATGATTTCCTTCTGTCATCAAAGTTAGGCATTTAAGTGGGAATATAATGTTAGCGTGCAGTTCAAAACTGATCTTACCGTATAAATTTCATCTTTTTCGTCGATTTTTCTACAACATGGGCTCTTATCTGTAGGATGCCTTATTGTCCGCATCGCCCTTAATGTCCGGGTTCATTTAGGAACGATCAAAAGAGGTTTTAATGTCAGAAAATTTCTTAATGTCTGTACACACAAAAGGTGTAGCTCAAAACATTTCTGATGACAGTACAATATCCGTTCGAGTATTTGCAAATTAAAACCAACCTCTTTTTCTAAAATGCACGAACTCGTGCAACAAATAAACAACAAATAAACAATCAAATTAAATCAATAAATATGTCTGAGGGCATGGACTTATTTGCGGATATTAAAGGCCTTTTCTACTTTTCCATAATGTCCCTACATTAAAGGCCTTTTAGACTGTTCCATAATGTCCGCCTATATTAAAGGCCTTTTAGACTGTTCCGTAATGTCAGCCTATATTAAAGGCCTTTTAGACTTTTCCATAATGTCCGCCTACATTAAAGGCCTTTTAGACTGTTCCATAATGTCCCTACATTAAAGGCCTTTTAGACTTTTCCATAATGTCAGCCTATATTAAAGGCCTTTTAGACTGTTCCATAATGTCAGCCTACATTAAAGGCCTTTTAGACTGTTCCATAATGTCAGCCTACAATAAAAGCCTTTAAGACTGTTCCATAATGTCAGCCTACATTAAAGGTCTTTTAGACTGTTCCATAATGTCCCTACATTAAAGGCCTTTTAGACTTTTCCATAATGTCAGCCTATATTAAAGGCCTTTTAGACTTTTCCATAATGTCCGCCTACAATAAAAGCCTTTTAGACTGTTCCATAATGTCCCTACATTAAAGGCCTTTTAGACTTTTCCATAATGTCCGCCTATATTAAAGGCTTTTTAGACTGTTCCATAATGTCCGCCTATATTAAAGGTCTTTTAGACTGTTCCATAATGTCCGCCTATATTAAAGGCCTTTTAGACTGTTCCATAATGTCCGCCTACATTAAAGGCCTTTTAAATTTTTCCATAATGTCCGCCTACATTAAAGGCCTTTTAGACTGTTCCATAATGTCCGCCTATATTAAAGGCCTGTTAGACTGTTCCATAATGTCCGCCTATAGTAAAGGCCTTTTAGACTGTTCCAAAATGTCCGCCTACATTAAAGGCCTTTTAGACTTTTCCATAATGTCAGCCTACAATAAAAGCCTTTTAGACTGTTCCATAATGTCCCTACATTAAAGGCCTCTTCTACTTTTCCATAATGTCCGCGGACATTAAAGGCCTTTTCCACTTTTCCATATTGTCTGCAGACATTAAAGGCCGTTTCGACTTTTCCATAATGTCCGCAGACATTAAAGAAGACGCCTAAAATAAAAAATAAGGAAAGAAAAGGAGAAGAAAAAAAATAATGTCCACACATTACCTAATGTCTGCATTTCATATTGCTTTGGTGTCATTTTTTCCTCCTCCTCATCTTTCCTCGTTTTCATTTCTTTCTTTGTTTTATCTGTTTTCGTTCTTCCTTTCTTTCTTTATATATATATATATATATATATATATATATATATATATATATATATATATATACATACATATATCTCTTCTTCAAGGAACTGTCGTAAATCGCCTTAATGTTTGTAATTAGCTCGAAGCCCACACACCTGTTTACTTATTTAGTTTTCTATCTGGCCTTTAATTGAATTTAACTGTTCATTTATGTAATGAGTTGATCAATTGATAAAATTATCATAGTGCTATTTCGAAAAACGGAATATTGGGGGGGGGGGGTACATCGGAATCGTTAAACAGATAATCTGTTCATATAAAAAATCTATGTAGAAGACCTCCGTTTTGTCTGTGGGCACAAAGAAATTTACGGACATTAAGGTCTCTTAAGACCTAATACACTTATTCCTTATCAAATCCTAGACTATCGGACAGCGGAAAATCTTCCGTACACACAAACACACACACACATATATATATATATATATATATATATATATATATATATATATATATATATATATATATATATACACACACATATATATATATATATATATATATATATATATATATATATATATATATATATATATATATATATATATATATATTACTCGAAGGGGTCATTTTAATTTTTGTTTTCACGAGCATTTTGTATTGCACAGTCATGTTTGTGATATGGTCATTTTGTATTGCACAGTCATGTTTGTGATATGGTCATTTTGTATTGCACAGTCATGTTTGTGGTATGGTCATTTTGTATTGCACAGTCATGTTTGTGATATGGTCATTTGTATTGCACAGTCATGTTTGTGATATGGACAGTGTTTCACCAGAAATATTACGATACTCTCAATGTCAGATTATTGATAAGGACAAAAACAATCGTGCCAGGTTCTTAAAAAAAAGAAAAAACAGTTTCTGAGGTTAAAGTGATTTAATCCATTTCTGAAGTTTTATTAAGACGCTTATGAAATAAGATAAGATATAAAATAGAACTTCACGTATAAAGCGTACTTAAGTAGACAGGGAACTAACTTGGCACGTGATATTTTCATTAAAATTTGTAAAACTATTATGAAGCAATGTTGATGTGTCCCTTTATTATGATAGCATTTTGGTGTCCGGCCACTTATCTACACCACTTATGATGAAAGTTTTTCTGTTGGGCAACATTTTTTATGAGGATTTTGTCATTGCTACTGGTGGTAAAGGAATGTTCGTCCAGCAAAGACTTCGTTCCGACCTCCCTTTGCTGAGGTCTCACTCCTTGCGATGTTGCTGGTTACATCGCTGGGGTGCGAGAGGGGTGCCGGGTTCGAACTGCAAAGGAAGTCAGAACTCTAAGATGTAGAGAGTGTAGCAACTTTTATTAAATTGACAACAATCCCAGATAAGAAATACATATGAAGATATATATTCTAGATACAGAAATACACGTATAATTAATATATTGATTCAAAGCTTGCCGACTTCACACGATTATCTGATTTCTGTACTTTTAAATTATGATGTAAAAAAACTAAATATTGAATAAGTCAAAGATAGCCAAAATAACTTAAAATATAGTAAAAATCAATATTTCGAACTAAGACCAGAATCATTTTATCGTGAAGACAAATTAATAAATGTTCGGATCTTAAATACCGAAATATCATGTTTTTGTAACCCAAAAGTATTTTACTTCTAAATTAATTATCAAGAGCATGAAGTTGGCAGCAAGTCGTTTTACAATAATTCAGTATTACAATTTCAATACACACAAATTCCTAATAAAAAATCTTCACAATTACAATGCATATAAATTCCTAATAAAAATCTACACACTCCATAAAACAATATAATTTACAATTAATATTAAAGAATAAAAAACACATATGTTTCAAGAGAGAGAGAAATACTTTCCAACACCTAAATGTATTAAAGTCCTACAAAAAAAGTCTTGTAGAATATAATAAAACAATTTTGTCTTACCTGCAAAGGAAGTCAGAACTTTAAGATGTAGAGACGTAGCAACTATTCTTTCGAAGTGCGCGACCGCTTATATACAATTCTTGATCAAGGAATGCGCATCCCGTTCTATAAAAGGTTATGAGTTAGGGCGAGACAGATTCACCTTCGAGGTCTCAAGCCGCGAGATTTTACGAGACTTTTACATTCCCTTTTCCAAAAATGGTCGCAGGTTGGTTAAAGCTCACGCTCTCTATAATAAGTTGCTGACTCGGCTAGTGAACTTTTTGATCTACGTATACGTGAAAGAATTCGCTAGCATCAGCACAAGTTTGCCGGTCTGATCTTTTACCTGTGTACTGTTAGTTAATTCTTACTCTTACCGTAAAATATCAATGCAGTGCACTTTTGTAATGTAATATATTATATGACTCAAACACTCCAAATTCTGGTTTATTAAGAATTATAAATATTTGAATTCTAAAACAAAAATTAGTCTTTATACAAATTCCTTGAAAATTAAACGATAAAAATATGTTAAAAATTTGAATTATAGAAATTCCTTGAAAATTATATCATGACAAAACTTGTGACTCCATACGTAAACGCCTGAAAATCACGTCGGTGTATTCTTGTGAAAAATGCGCAGCATGATATTCGAAACGGAAAGAAGTCGTCGGGCCCACATGAGAAAAAGTCACTGCAGTAATTTTTTTGTCCTGTTGGTGATACTCACCTATAGTCTATATATCGGGATTAATTTCCTATGCATTTATATAATAATACAAAGGAAGGACACTTTTTCCATTTCTCCTGCGACCTATTTAAGAATTGACACTGATATCTCATGCTACACTTCGCGTATCGTAATAACTTTAGTACCGATGTTTAGCTCAGAGATTCGACTTATTAGGCCTGCATCAAATTTGACTCGCTATCCCACCTTTAATAAATGCCAGCCCGTTTTCCAACATTACCATTGGTCATTGCCATGATCACGCTCGCTAAATGCCAGCCCGTTTTCCAACATTACCATTGGTCATTGCCATAATCACGCTCGCTAAATGCCAGCCCGTTTTCCAACATTACCATTGGTCATTGCCATAATCACGCTCGCTAAATGCCAGCCCGTTTTCCAGCATTACCATTGGTCATTGCCATGATCGCGCTCGCTTAAAATGCAGGTGCAACACGTTGAATGGAATACTACCTTCTTATTGGCCGACTGATAGTGAGGTTATCAGTATATGAGACACGCACACACACATAGGTAAATTGTAACCAACGATACGGGCCCCTCATTTCTTGTTTTTCTTACGTCCTCCCGAGTCTTCGTCTGTCACTCGTTACGCTCTAAATAATTCTTCTTTTTTTTGTTGAAGTTATTCGTTTCTCTAGTCCAAAATATTTTGATAAATTTGCTAAAGTATCGGTGGTTGTTGATTTTAAAACAACTCTGTCAGGTACAGCACAAGACAAGAAGCGTGGCTTCCCTTGAAAAAGTAGTTCCTGCTGCGTGGACACAATGACTGAGACAACCGGACTGAGATAAGAAAAGGAAGGTTAGAAAATCAGCTAGATTTTTTTGTCGCACTGGTGAGAATAAATTTGCCTGTTCAGTAGCCCAGTTTTACTAAAGAAAACTAACTTTTATTGTTGCAGTAGCAACAGCTGACACGTGACGTCACTTTCAATATATATATATATATATATATATATATATATATATATATATATATATATATATATACACACTTACATACATACATACATACATACATATGAGCTTTTCTACGATGTACCATTGCTGAAGAGCTCAAATATAGTATGACATGGCTGAAATGATGACTTTGTGGTGGGGGGCGCCTGCCGTGAATACTTCTTATACTCGGAGTGACTAATACTGCCGTAGCGAGTATTCTTACAACAGTTGATGACTTCAGTTTGGGTTAGTGCGATTTCTTATCTTCTTCGCAAGATATTTTGCTATTAGTAGCACCTTCACCTCCTTCTCCATTGTTACCAGTCTATGATGACTTCAGAAAGAGCAGAAGGAAGAGTTAGAGACTTTTTATTAAAAAAACAAAGAGAAAGCAACAACAGAACGAGAGGAAAACTTTGAACAGTGAACAGGTGGGAGAGAGTGAAAACAAAACTGTTAGTGTGTTACAAGACATTTTGACAGAGTTAAAACACATGAGAAAAATGTATGAAACTTCTTTGGAGAAACCTAATAGAAAGAGATCTACACTTACACCTAAACCCTCTACTACATCGACGTCAGCAGCAGTGTTAACCACTACCGCTACCACTACCACAGCAGGAATAGGACTTTGCCGTGGGAAAGGTGTAAGGCAGTTACAGTTGATGTTGTAAAGTCCATATTTTTTTCAAAACCCAACGGTCCTTGTCGGGGCCACCCTATTCTCTTAGAAACAGAGATACTATTCAACCATTTCCAATCTATGTGTTTTATCTTTGTCTATGTATATGTCTTCCACAAAAGCTTACACCCCTTACCTTTCTTGTGTGATAGTTTATAAGTATGTTTGTGGGTATAGTATGTGTGTAAGCACTCCCACCCTTGCTCGTTTGTGATAGTCATTTTTACAGACAGACGGAAACAATCTTTTCTTAATAAGTACAAAACACTTATGTACGATACTTAATTTCGATTTAGTTTAGTTTTTGCCGTTTTAAACAATGGAAATCCCTACTTTGATATACACTAAATCTTACGCTAAACGTGTTTTTTTTTTTTATACAGTACCGTTCACCAATATAAAAGGTTCAAATACAGAAATATCATTTTGAGTACAAACGTTCACCGAAAAGGATGAATTCCACAAAAAAATAAATATGATCTACCCTACCAATAATTAAACGAACACGAATGTGATGCCATGCCATGCAACCAGAAGGTGTGTTGATAATGTGGGTGTTGGATAGTAGATAACTGATTGCTAGTCAGTACAACGGCGTGTTGACGGTATAGTGTGCGAGTTGGATAGTAAATGACTGTGTATTGGTCATGTTGATGGTAAAGTTTTGTTATTGTATAGTATGTAACTGAACGATGGATAGCAAATAACTAGCTAATGGTCTATCCAAATGATGTGTTTGATAGTAGATAACTTGGTCCAGGAGAGTATATCACCGGGTGATGGTCACTCCAAACGGCGTGTTGATGGTATAGTATGGATCTTGGACAGTAGATAACTGAGTGATGGCTAGTAGAATACTGGGTGATGGTCACTTCAAACGGTGTATTGGTGGTATTGTATGGGTGCTGACTAGTAGATAACTAGTTTTTGGGATAGTAGATAACTGAGTGTTGGTCACTCCAAAAAGAGTATTTGTGAGTAAGTGTGTGGTATAGTTTTAACATTAAATTTCCTGTTAGAGGGGATAGAGATGCATACTATTAAAGCTATGGACATTTTTAACATTACATTTGACGTTAGAGGACATAGAGACCCATAATGTTAAACCGATGGACATTTTTAACATTACATTTCACGTTGGAGGTTATAGGAACCATAAACCCCAAAAAATATATCCTCAGTGTTAAATTCATATATTTTAAATTAACTAGTGGTCCATAATTCTCCTGCATTACCTATTTACTGGAATTGGGCTTATCGCATATCAGTTTCCGTGGACTAGACTTTTCGCATATCCTTTCTTCTTTATATTTTTCTCCACCTACAGTCCCTCTAAGCTTTGACCACTTGCAGAGTTGTCAAAATATCTAGTTTATAGTTTAGAACTAATATACTTTTTTGCTTACCAGTAATAAACATTTTTATTACAAGTGATACGCACCATTTTTAGTTTTACAAATTACTTTCATTATTAAGAAAGCTTTTGATAGTAGGATATACCTACACCAGGGCCTGTGGGTAGCATGTTCGTACCCATTATACAAAAAAAGTTCAACGTTCTTGAAATTTGCCGATTTACTGTTTACAAAAAGAACAATTCCATTCTCTATGATAGAGATGTTTTAACCATTGATATCTGGATTAACCATTGATATCTGAATTAACCATTGGTATCTGAATTAACCATTGGTATCTGAATTAACCATTGATATCTGAATTAACCATTGGTATCTGAATTAACCATTGATATCTGAATTAACCATTGATATCTGAATTAACCATTGATATCTGAATTAACCATTGTTGTCTGAATTAACCATTGGTATCTGAATTAACCATTTATATCTAAATTAACCACTGGTATCTGAATTAACCATTGATATCTGAATACTATAAAAAGCTGATTATTTTCAAAATGTTCAGATGTTCAGAAAATATTCCTGTAAATGCACAATTTAGAATTTATCTCCTGAGCTACGAGAACACAATTACCACTGCTTAGTACATATTCAAGTGGAACGCAAACAACAATTTGCATCCGAAATGACATATACCTTTTAAACATTGGTATCTGAATGTTATAAAAAGTCTGAATACTTTCATAAATGTTCAGCGGCGAAGACATTATAAGACAAGCCATACCATGACTTCTGTCATCAGTGTTACAGCAAATTCAATGAAAGGAACTCAGTGACACTGTTAAAGACTTAGTGGATTACCAATTACTTTTTAAAAGAACTAATTCCACAAGACGCGAAGACTCCTTTGAATTTTGGACGACGTGTCGTGTGGAAGTTAGTGACTACGTTTCTTGGATTTCGTTTACCAGCAGATTCTCTGTGGTATATGTATGAACAGTACATGTAAAGACATGACAGCCAAAACTGTATCTGTGCACGACAAACGTATTGTGATAAAAATGCTACGAAATAGTGATGAATGCGACTTCTGTACCTCCGTGTGAAGAAGAAATTAGTCGTACTTTATCTACTTTTCACACTTACCAAGAAGTGTGTATAGCAAATTATTTATACCAACAGATTTACGACTGGAAGGATGTAATGGACTGAAAATGTCTTGGATTGGACAGTTGGATACAAGAGGTAGCTGACGATGCCAAAGACGTCGGGTGTGACTGATACTGTGTGACGATGCCAAAGACGTCGGGTGTGACTGATACTGTGTGACGATGCCAAAGACGTCGGGTGTGACTGATACTGTGTGACGATGCCAAAGACGTCGGGTGTGACTGATACTGTGTGACGATGCCAAAGACGTCGGGTGTGACGATGCCAAAGACGTCGGGTGTGACTGATACTGTGTGACGATGCCAAAGACGTTGGGTGTGACTGATACTGTGTGACGATGCCAAAGACGTCGGGTGTGACTGATACTGTGTGACGATGCCAAAGACGTCGGGTGTGACTGATACTGTGTGACGATGCCAAAGACGTCGGGTGTGACTGATACTGTGTGACGATGCCAAAGACGTCGGGTGTGACTGATACTGTGTGACGATGCCAAAGACGTCGGGTGTGACTGATACTGTGTGACGATGCCAAAGACGTCGTGTGTGACTGATATTGTGCGTATTTTATCATCATTGCAATCTTGGATTCGTACTAGAACATGTGCTGACGCAAAAGAAGAAAAATTGTCGTAGTCAAAATGTCTATGTGACGAAAAATGTAGAACTGTTGTGTGCTTCTTCATAGGGTTTATTTAATTCATAATATTATATTTAGAGTTTAATTACACCTTTTGTACCCCCGTTTTGCTGTTTTCAAAACTTGCACAAACTCACAACCTTACATCCAAGAAATCTTAGCTTACACTAAAATCTGACAATTTGAACAGAAAAATGTTACAACCTTACAAGAAAAATCTTACCGTCAAGTTAAGATAGTTAGTTTAAAAACGTAACAAAAAAAAAACAACAACAAAAAAAATATCTGCGGTAATAGTACTGAGTGTCTTCAAATACACAAATTTACCAGTAAAATATCTTAATGAATGTTGCGTTTTGTGAATGAACAAAAATGGGACATTGGCCACAGCATACCTATACGCGAATGTGAATATGTTGCATGTACAAAGAAATGTACCAATTAGGATAAAGATCGAATATTTGGATACTTATGGATTACCTCCCTTGGAAAACGATATCATCGACCTTATGAGAAGAAATGCAATTTCCTCTCAAATCAATGATATGAGGTTACAAGGATTGGACTTTTATACTGTGTGTAGTCAATAGTGTATGTATTTTCTTGATTATCGTCACCTTGGATTCCTATACTGTGTATAGTCAATATTTTATGTATTTTCTTGATTATTGTAACCTTGGATTCCTATACTGTGTGTAGTCAATAGTGTATGTATTTTCTTGATTATTGTAACCTTGGATTAGTATACTGTGTATAGCCAATATTTTATGTATTTTCTTGATTATAGTCATCTTGGATTCCTATACTGTGTGTAGTCAATAGTGTATGTATTTTCTTGATTATAGTCATCTTGGATTCCTATACTGTGTGTAGTCAATAGTGTATGTATTTTCTTGATTATAGTCATCTTGGATTCCTATACTGTGTGTAGTCAATAGTGTATGTATTTTCTTAATTATAGTCATCTTGGATTCCTGTACTGTGTGTAGTCAATAGTGTATGTATTTTCTTGATTATAGTCATCTTGGATTCCTGTACTGTGTGTAGTCAATAGTGTATGTATTTACTTGATTATAGTCATCTTGGATTCCTATACTGTGTGTAGTCAATAGTGTATGTATTTACTTAATTATAGTCATCTTGGATTCCTATACTGTGTGTAGTCAATAGTGTATGTATTTTCTTGATTATCGTCATCTTGGATTCCTAGTAAAAGATATACTGACGCAAAACATTACAGAAAAATATACTTTTGGAATGTGTTTTTCAAATTTCATCGTAATTTTATTCAAAGGGAATATGTACCATAAAAATGTGTCTTGATTTTTGTTCTAAAGTATGAATCAGATATTCACAATTACACAAACACGCACACACACACACACACATTGACGTGGAGTATGTTGTCGTCTCGACAGAGTTTGTTTCCGTTTATATAAAACATAGGTAATGACGATAGATATCAATCTCCACATTTTCCTATCTGATGAGAATGACTTGTTAGACTATTTTCGTTCTTTATTAATGTCTAATAGAGATAATACAAAAAAATGGATGACGATCAAGCTACTGATACAAATGAGAATGTCAGTTTTAAATTAAATGAACCCATTACAAATCCTAAAAATATTTATATTGTTTGAAAAATAAAACCCCGGTCCTTTGTTACCAGTGGATTTTACCATGCACATATCCATTTTTACTCTCTCTCTCTCTCTCTCTCTCTCTCTCTCTCTCTCTCTCTCTCTCTCTCTCTCAAAATCTCTTTCCCTCAGACACCAGTTCTCTCCATGTTAAACTCTCTCTCTCTCTCTCTCTCTCTCTCTCTCTCTTTATTCTTGAACTGCAAACACTGTAAAGTTATTTTCGTTATGACTCGCTCGTTAAAATGGTTGTTTTAATTGTGTTTCGGACTGTAATAACTTGTTTAATTTAATGCTAACCACATTCTAATCGGATTAACCCAAGTGGCAGGTCTATGTTCACCTGAACTTAACAATAACATCAAAGGCATTACCGCAAGTGTTCCAGCTTGGAAGCATGTATCTCATTAAAGTTCACTAATCCCAAAGATAACTTCGTTTGTTCCTTTCGTCCACATTAAATAATATGTATCAAAACTGAAATATTTTGAGCATATTTTAAATTTTTCATCCAAATCCAAAATGCAGCTTTAAACCTTGCCATTTCACAACGATTGTTCAATGGATGAACATCCATACCTGTCGGAAAATCATATAAGTTACAAAGCATTACCATCTATGTCTGTCGGAAAATCATAAAAGTAACAAAGCATTATCATCTATGCCTGTCAGAAAATCATAAAAGTTACAAAGCATTACCATCTATGCCTGTCAGAAAATCATAAAAGTAACAAAGCATTATCATCTATGCCTGTCAGAAAATCATAAAAGTTACAAAGCATTACCATCCCATAACGTCAATTTTAGCAGATGTAGCGTGTCATTAAATATTCAACTTGTTTGAAATGACAATTTTTATAGGTGTATACATACTTTTAATCTTTCAGCTAGTCATTTTAATCTAATAAAAGATAATGAACCAATATGCTCTATTCCAGTTATGATGGTTTAAAATTTTGAATTAACAATATGCCTAAATTTGGGAAAACATAGAGGCAAGGATGAAAACTCATGCACATCGGATAATGAAACATGTTAAACGCAACATGTATATGGTGGAAATGGTTTTACAGTACACACAACACACAGGGTGTCACACGTCTTTGAGCAGGAACTACGTGTACCTGTCACTTATTGTGTTGACGCTTTGTATATTTGGCCTAGTTCTGTCACTTCAGAGGAAGCTGCTCCAGCTGCAACGTACAGACAGCACTAGAGCTAGTAGTTTCATTTGCCGTATATAACTGTATAAATGTACTACGTGAAAAATTGAAGTCAGAATTTCTATTGTTGACTCGTGTTAATTGAATTTTCTCAAACATTTTTAATTAATTGATTATGTTTTAACTTTCACAGATGTAGTTATATGTGTGTGTTACTACTGGACATTTGAAATTGTGTCGATCACATTCGTAATTGTTACTACTGCTTAGAAGTGTTTAGTCTATTTGAAGTTTTTTTCTCACTTGGGTACTCGTAGCTTCAGTATGTTTGATTATAAATAATTAAAATGTCTGTCATGTGATATCTTTGCTATTAAACAATTTGACATGAAGTCATTATTGGCATTGCAGTATCACGTTGAACGATGAAGAACTTTTCTCAAGTTGTCTTCACATGTGAATCTATACCTTATGTATATTACTGAGACATTATGTGTAGAAGGTAATCAGTTCGATAAACACAGTGTAAGTTGTTAACTTGCTATTCGTTGTATCTTGATTCTTTATTTTTAAATGAAATCTTTTGACATTACAGACATCCCACTTACACAAAGTGTCATATAAATTACGCCGATTTGGTATGCTTTCATTTTGCGTATTATTGATGCAGAAATCAGATCAAGGTAAATATTTCAGCAACAAGAGTTTCAAGTCTTTCCCAGCTTTGCCGATCGTCACAATTACTTCCCATGTTCCACTGGTTCCACTGACGATATCCCTTTAAGCAGTGGTACAAGTAAGCGAGTACGGTTAGGTACGCCGTACCGTTAAGACATTTATTGCCGGTACGGCCTTACCGGAAAGATGGGGTCGGGGTGTCGGTACCAAACCGGAAAGACGGGTCGGGGTGTCGGTACCATACCGTAAGAGTTAAAATCTACTTGCACCACTACCTCTTAGCAAGTATTTAACAAACACCACGCGTTATTAATATTTTTAGCTACCATACTCCACTGTGTGACTGTCAGTTAATTGCCGTATGGCTCTGGAGAAGTATTGGAGAAGCCACTTTTTAAATACCATATTTCCCATGTATAATCAGCTCACGCTACTAAGCTGGTGCATAATGCACGTGCATATCAGGATCTATCGTGTTTTATTATTCTGATGATTCAAAGTGTACCACATAGACCTGCGGCAGCACATTATACGCCCACAGATGTTAGTCTACATTGTTGGCAGTGATGTGTGTTTGACTACCCTAGGAAATAAGGTACTGTATTGTTCTGACACAGTTAATATCAACCATCAGCACTGACTCCTAAAAATCCGAATGTGACTTCTGGATTTGATAACTTAGGTGTCAACTGGCTCCTAATATCGAAAAACGCTACCGGTGGACATAGTCATGATCGCGCCCGCTTAATATGCAAGTCCAACGAGCTGAATGGAATAAGGCCCTCTCATAGGTCGACCGAAAAATACGTACTACGCCTACTGATTATCTGATTTTCAGTCAACCGATAAGGGGGGAGAATTCCATTCAGTGCGTTGTACCTGCATATTAAGCGGGCGCGATCATGGCCATGTCAACCGGTAGCTTGGGAAAATGGTCTGGCATTCCTTAAAGGTGTGGTAGTAAGTCAAACTTTTTGTAGGCATACAAAGTCAAATGCCTGAGTTAAATATCGGTACCAAATTTATTACGCCACGCTATTTGTAGCTTGAAATATCAGCGTTGATTCTGAAATAGGTCGCGCGAGAAGGGAGAGAAGTGTCCTTCCTTGTAGTATTTATATAGTACATGTATGACTGATAGGTAAATTGTAAGCAACAATACGAGCCCCTGTGATTTGCAAATACAAGACAGTAAAATATGCATTTAATTGAGCATTGAAACTTAAACTGCTATGTTGGGGGAGGGGGACAGGGAACTAGAAGAAGATAGCATTCACACTTAAGTTAAGGTACATTTTATCTCTGCAAATAATAATAATAATAATGCTACAAATAATCAACAATAAACAACAATCGTTCAATAACTGGTTCCTTGCGGCAACTATTGCAGATCAATTGCATCTGGACCTAAACTTAGCCACCTTCAACAAAATGATTTTCCTGCCGGAAGATCGCTTGTAATTATTTGTTGGGAATGGTTCAGGTTTCTGATTGAAGTTGGAAAATGTAAACGTAGAAATAAGTGACCATGCTCACACAATGTCTGTCCATTCTCCGATGATGCAATTGTGCTTTTGTTTGTTTGGGTATTTTTTTAAAGATGGTACCTGCAAAGACTACTTGTGCACGTGTCAGGTTACTTCTTATTACCTACCATCCCCCACCCCCCGCATGTAATGTTCGGTTCTACTTCCTGTTAAGTGGGTCATGATAAGGTACTCACTTAAATCATACTCCATCTAACCAGATGAGAGCACTGCCACAACGATGTAAATTTGGTGGCACAATTCCACCTAGACAAAAACGTAATTTTTGGTAACTGCTTCATACTCCGTTTAGATTGTATTTGTTATGACCTTTTCTCTACACTGGCTTTTGAACAGAATGTGAAGATCTTGTCAAATATGTAGGACATAACAATCAGGTATTCTTTTCTTCCAGTGATGGATCACTGGGCTGATAGCACGCGGCAGACATCTAATATACATACAAGCATAAAATTGGTACTTTGAAAAGTACCAAAGAAGACGCGAGTGAAATATTGCATGAAACATAAAATCAATCCAAATTAAAGATTTTTTTAAAATTTTCTTTCATGCTTATAACTGGATACAAATTTGAAGGTCTGTGCTAAGAATGAACCAACAGGAAATTCTGTTGAATGATATGTCTCCAAAACCTTGGCATAGCCAGGTAAACAAGAAAGAATGTTCATTACAACCACAGTTAACCTTTTATGGGTGTTAACAACGGAAGTGCTCCAATGAGCATGAGCAAGTTTACGTTTTACAAAAACACATTTTAACACATATTTATGAAGAATTTTACTTAGTTCAAATTTCTATGAAGACAAGTATTATATTAAATTGACTTTAGTAAGTTATCACAACAAACAAAATAAAGGGATCGAGTGTGTGGAACTATTTTGTTGGACTCTTAACATACGTATGTGTCAGCTGAGCTGGTCGGCATAAGGTAAAATACAAAATTGTAGAGTGAATCACCAGATAGCATAGAAACTTCCTTAGCAGGTATGGTGCAGAGTGGGACAACCCCTGCAACGTTCTGAACTGGCTGCCATTTCTGTTTTGCTGACCCATGACAACCCCAAATCCCTTTTACTTACAACATTTACCTACTACTTCCAATGTTATGGCACGCCCTGTGTTTCCTAACTAGAATTATAGATTTTCAATAAAAAAAATATTTTAAAAAAATGCCGGTATTAGCTCATCTAGTACATACTATAGTATCAAATGTATGCAGCATATGAAATAAATTTAATATATTCATAATTATTGTGATGTAAGAAGCAAGTAATATTCACAGTAAATGATGAAATAATGTGCAGGGCCGCCTAACAATGAGAAGGGCCCCATAAATTTGACAAATGGAACTCGAAGAGACTTTTTCTTGGAAAGCTCGAGAAACATTGATACTGAAAAGTCCAGTAACTCAGAAAGTTATTAAGACCTTCTTCCTATATTTCTATATAAATGCATACTTTGTTCAGTCCAACATGCAAAACATTTAAATAAATGTAGGCCAGGTTATAGACCTGGGTGTATGACGGCTGTATTAAGGTACCGTGATGTAACAGTGTCAGTATAAGAGAAGCTGAGACTTTATTAAGAAGCTGCAAATAAGTCACCATCTTCATAATAAATATCCAACATAAGCAGCGGTTGTAATTCATATTGACACAAATCTATCCACAAGGTGTCAACACTATGTTACACTCGGAATACAATCATTCAAAGGTTTCCATCAAAACGTGAAAAAGGATTCGCCTCAGCTAGAAGTGCGCTGACCATCCTAGATTGCCTTAGACTCTGTAGCGTACTAACGGGTTGGGGGGCGGACGGGGCGGTTGCCCCTGGCGCCAGAGGTCTTGGGGTGCCAAAACAGTTGATAAAAATTCGGGCCTCTTATTCTTGCCCTTTGGGCCATTATCGTTGTCCCGGGCGCCATTTACCCTTAGTACGCCACTGCTTGGACTGACTAATAAAATAATTGATACATTCTGATGTTGCTTTTCATTAAAATAGTTAATGCTGTATATATTTTAGACAGACTAAAGTATCATATAATATCACGTTGTCAGTGGGAAGAACTCTACATAATTATACAGTATATGTGGGCAGAACGCTAATATGTTTCATCCTTGTCGGCAGAACGCTATGTATAATATTTGTTGTTTGTGGGCAGAACGCTATATATTTGTGAGCAGAAATTAACATGATTATCGGCAGGTATAACCTTAGTCAACTTTAACCTTAAGGTCGGCAAAGGTAAAATCTTCACGTAATATTTATATTTGCCCGCTACATCACAATAGTATTAGGGTTATAAAATAAGTATACTGAATTTCAATTCTTATGTATATTGAATTTATAATATGTGTCAATGAGGTAAGTTGTACTTTAGTGGTAATTTTGTAAACAACATATTTACTGCATTTGATTTCAAGGTCAGTCTTGTTTACATAGCATTTAGTACTTAGATTGGAACTTCCCATGTCTTGATGTGAGAAAAGTCAGGTACGCACAGGAAATTCCTATTAGAGTTACTCATATTCTAGAATATTCTGTCAGGTGACTTATCTTTATATTTATACAGTTTTGGTAAACAAGATTTCATTCCTATACAAAACTTCATATTATTAGGATCAGTCTATTAAGGAATTTATTTTAGTAATCAGATGTTACAGTTGTGAAAGTCAGAGCAAATTCAGAGAGAAGAAATATTTATTTTAAATATTCATTGGAATTACTAAAAGTGCTCAGTCTCATTTTGGATTAATACTTGACTTTGGGATTTATGTGAATTCATTCAAAGATATTCTGGATTACATCATTCAGGCATATCAGGACATTCAAGACTACTGACACATCAGAACATTCAAGACTACAAGCACTTCAGGACATTCAAGGCTACTGGAATTAATTCAGAATATTCTCTATTTAGGACTTGTGAGTGGGACACTTAGGATTATTGGATTATGTGGACTTTAATTCACGTTATTGTAAGTGTCTTTTGAATTTTCACTTGAATTGCCTAGAAATAAAGTGCTTGTTGATGTTACTTACATTGTTGGTTTAACTTTTTTCTGCTACATTATTTTAAGACATAGAGTCATAACACAACATATATATATATATATATATATATATATATATATATATATATATATATATATATATACATAGTTATTGTATGAGAAAAGAAGAATCTATGTATCTATATCTATATTCTGATTTGGAATTTAAATTAGATCACTATCATCCTGTAAACACACTTTCAGGATGAATGCTCACAACCCACATAAAATAAGTGGAAGAGTATACGTATGCATGTATGTATGTTGTATGTATGTATGTATGTATGTATGTATGTATGTATGTATGTATGTATGTATGTATGTATGTATGTATGTATGTATGTATGTATGTATGTATGTATGTATGTATGTATGTATGTAGGTAGGTATGTATGTATAACGGCGCATTAGCAGTTCTGTATATATAGTGCCGAGCAAAAGCTAGGTAGTACAATTGTTAAATTCAAAATCTCCTCTCACCAAAAGTAAGTACGCATCATGAGACAACAGATATAGAACAAAGATGTTGCAAAGACTATTACAAAAAACGATAAAATCCTTAAAAGGTTAACAAGTGCAACATTTTTCTATATAAACTGCACTGTTTTTAAATACAGTGTCAAAGGTATTCTGTATAAACCGTACTCTTTTAAAAAGTTAAAGACGACATGCAAGATGTGGCATCAAGCCATATCTGCATTCGCAGGGATTAATAACAATGAAACAAGACGCGTCATAGAATTATTAGAATCATCAACCTTTTGATCAGATTATGAAATGGATATCACGTATGATACTACCTTCAATACGTCATTCTTCAGTGGCAAATTTCTCAGTACGTCATTCTTCAGTGGCAAATTTCTCAGTACGTTATTCTTCAGTGCCAAATTACACAGTACGTCATTCTTCAGTGCCAAATTACTCAGTACGTCATTCTTCAGTGGCAAATTACACAGTACGTCATTCTTCAGTGGCAAATTACACAGTACGTCATTCTTCAGTGCCAAATTACTCAGTACGTCATTCTTCAGTGGCAAATTTCTCAGCACGTCATTCTTCAGTGCCAAATTACTCAGTACGTCATTCTTCAGTGGCGAATTTCTCAATACGTCATTCTTCAGTGGCAAATTTCTCAGTACGTCATTCTTCAGTGGCAAATTTCTCAATACGTCATTCTTCAGTGGCAAATTTCTCAGTACGTCATTCTTCAGTGGCAAATTACTCAGTATGTCATTCTTCAGTAGCAAATTACACAGTACGTCATTCTTCGGTGCCAAATTATCCAGTACGTCATTCTTCAGTGCCAAATTACTCGGGATTAGAAACATGCTTGAGTGAATTCTGAATTTTGAAAGCAAAAATCAACCAAGATTCTGTATAGGATACTTTTTAGCATTTTATCTCTGAGCAATAAAAACGGAGCCAAAGCTTTCAAGTGGTAACCATGGTTTATGTATGCCCTCTATATAGCTTGTATACACTCCCGACGGCGCCCTCCTTCACCTGGCGCCCGAGGGCAATTGCCGTTCCCCCACTCCCCTTCGCGCTGCCACTGCGTATATAGTGACTTCTTTTGTAACACTTAGTAAACATGTTGAATGACACGTGAAATATTTGGGTGTGTTTTTCAATAGCACGTATTCCATACGATGCAATGCGTGATATTTATGTCAACCATGTGCCCTATCGATAAACAATTTAACTTGAAAATCTGTTGGTGAGTTGAAAAGCTTTTCTCCCACTTTGATTGATGAGAGCAACAGCTGCTGATAAAATTGTTTCACTTTTTTTTTCATACAAAGAAAAAAGAACCCACATGTTTATGTAAGGTGAATAAGTTGTCAGATCAACATGTAAAGTTTATGTTTTGGCGTATGTATATACGTAACGAGTATTATGTATTTGGACATAAACATCAAAGCTACGTGCGATTTAGCACTTAGTTCTAGTATATTTACTATACGATCAAAACTTAATACATATTTTTAATATTTGCAAATTATTATTGACAAATACGATAATATTGACAGTGAACAGATTTTGAAGTGATTTGTTTTGTTTCTTTTCCAAACCGATATATAATAGTCCATCCTCATCAGGCAAAGGTAGGTATGATATTGTTTGGTCATTCCTGTTTGAATAAGAACAACAAAGAATTTCCCATTTAATGGCAGCAGTTTCAGGAAAGAAAATAGATAGAAATACTATCTTAGACAGTAAATATTTTGACTTTGCTTTGTCTCGTAACGTCTCAGCATGAAAAATAGTCGTGTGTTATTACATATTGAACATGCACACTCGTTTGCGATCAGACTGAAAGTTTTAGGTATAAGAAAATAAGTCTGATTCTACAGTTAATACGTGGCCAAGTATATATATATATATATATATATATATATATATATATATATATACCTACGGACACACGCACACTTTGGTAGAATAGAAAAGGAATCTCTTGTTTTTTGCTTCCTTTCTTTAGTTAGGAATCGTTGCTGTCTTGAATCTAAAGAGGAAACAATAGACATGGATTCTCTTTAATTCTTCTATATTTTTTAAAATGATAACTTTTGTGTTTGTTCTTGGGATGGTTACTTTACTTCCATCCTTCACTTTCATGGCTTGCATAACTGACGACTATACTCTGTTATAGCTTGGCTTGAGCCATAACGCCATTTTGGTGAAAATTCACCAAAATGCAGACCAATGACCCCTAAAAAGTAAATCATAATTTCGGTCATGATCATTAGGCCATACACAATAACAAACAACATGCGAAAACTGAGAGCGAACGTAACTGATCGCTCTGGAAAAAAGAGCATAATGCTCCGCCTACTCAATTTGCATATTTATATAATTCAAATCGAGGTTGTTTGTCGTGACTCACTCGGTAGGACAAGCCGCCAGATAAGATAGATACAGTGCAGTATTCATACCTAGCTGTGTGATTGGATTGGTCTGCGGTGCAGCAAAATGTCTCTAAAGCAAAAGTTGATTAACAACTGCCACAATAAGTGTAGCAACTGATTTTTTTTTCAGAGTGAAAAATTAAAAAACGTTCTTTGTAAATCGATTGAAATATGAGTTAATTCTAGGCGTAGCGATGTCACGAAATATTTTCGAAAGAAGTGAGAAGTGGAATATATTATTATTATTATTATTATTATTATTATTATTATTATTTATTTATTTATTTATTTATTTATTTATTTATTTATTTATTTATTTCACAACAAAATCCCACAACTATATCAAGAATTCTCAAAGGCCAGGCTGGAGCTTTAGATGACTTTAGTGACGGAGAAAACCGAGACACCGGGTGCAAACCACATACCTTGTATGTATTCAGGTGGCTTATTGATTTACAGATACCGGGAGAATAAAAGCAGCAAATTTGTCCCGAGACTCCCTTAGGGACTATTAATTAATTTTAGCCTAGGATCCCTCTGACATTTTCCGAATTTTTACAAAACCCCACCACCACCACCAAAATCCAAGATGGCCGACGTCAATGATTAAATATTACGTATCTCGGGTTATATGAGTTATTAAGAAGGCCATATTGTTTCCAAAATAGGAGTTTGTGAAGTAACTGAATCCGATTTTGGACATTACAATACTACCGATACACTAATAATACCATATACTACCGTATTTATTCTAACAAATACTCATTTTGCACAAAACTTCCATATTCACAGTTCTGTCTCTCAGTATTGTTATCTCACACCTATGTAATGTTCTCAGTGTCCATGTGCTGTCTTTCACACAACTGCAATGTTCTCAGTGCATGATAGGCTTTATATGAATTACATTTGCAACTTTAGAGTGCTGAACAGTCCAGATTGGCTTTACCGCATTTGTACTTGGAACAGTCTCCTTTGCAGGAGCATTTGATCAGCTGTCTGCATGCTCTGGAGACTTCCAGAATTGTCATTCAAACTGGCACCCATGATTCTTACACCTTGGCCCAGGCAAATTCATGTGGAAAAGGAACTACTTGCTTTGTCTGTGTGCTGGTTGTCCACATTCCAGCATGTTACACTGCCCGAAGGGTATGTTGAAGTAGAACATGTGCGTGGGTCACATTCTGTCCAAGAGTTTCTTTCTGGTCTCATTGACAGAGCTCAAAGGACCGGTTTTGTCATACAAGATGGCACTCAGTCTCTCAAGCTTCTGGAAGTGATCAGAGTCTACATGCAGGGCCTCAAAGGCATGACAGGCCAAATATGTGAATGTCGCTGTGACATCTTTATATGCCTGCCATACATGCCATTCTGACTTCTTGCCCTTGCCCTTAAAGGCCGATGTGGTCTGGCAACAACATAACAAAATTAAACACTGGAACTCCTCGCGATCTTGGCTCCCCGATGCTAGTACAGATGGCGTTGATGCTGTAAAATGTGTAATTCTTGCTCATCCCAAGGCCACCCAGATGCCTGCCAAAGGCTGAATCACAGCCATATTTAAGAATGTGCCAGCAAGGATAATTACAACATCTGTGTCCACAGTACGTACTTGGACAGACTTCCTACCATGCTCCATTGCATGCAGTACTTAAACCACAACCCTCATGACAGCAGTTTGGTATGGGACTGTTGGAAGCTATGGATACCACAGATTCACCTGATGTGATGTACACAGCTTTGCCTGGTGGGCAGATGAACTCTGCATCCTTGAAGGTCAGTAAGGCAAACAGTTCCTTCTTTTTCTTTGGGTCACGGAGAAAGTCGCTTCGTATGACCCGACACATTCTGCACACACCCTTCCCTCTCTTTTACCAGGGATACGCCTTCATACTGTTTGGAATGTAAGTGTCCGCCACAAAATCCAACCTTGTGCCATCCTGCAGCTGCTTCTCCATGTAAGGAATGAACACCATGGCTGCATACTCATTGAACGTGTTAACACCGGTAGTGGGTAGGCAGTGGACGATGACAGGGCTTTGCAGTCGTAGGGTGAAGGTAACTAATTTTGCCCAGTCTGCTCAAGATATTTAAATAGTTCAGACTTCGTGCTTGGCAAATGAAGCTTGCCAAAGTCTGAGAGGGAAGGTGGGAAGGCTTGTATCTCATGGGTAACGAATTCCCAGAAGTCCCCATCCCGACTCTGCATGGAGATGTACAACTGGCCAAAAAGTGCCACATTGTTCTGAATCACTTTGATAATCTGCCCCCTGTTTGATATGGCCTTGGGTTGATGTTTCCTGAAGAAGGCCAGATAATTCCTCTCGACCAGATCATGCACAGAGCGGGTGCTTTCTTCAAGTACATTGTTGATGAAGTCATTGTACTGCTTCTTGCCCGTATCCTCCAGGATGCGCAGTGCAGCTACCACTAATTCATCCACGCAGTTGCGAGTGTCGAGTGCTACTAGATCTGGAAAATCATCTAAGAAGAGCAATTCTTCTGAAGGTTTTAGTGAGGCTCTCAACCTGCCTCTGAAACGTCTTCTGCGTTGAGAGACCCTGCTCATGGTTTTGAAAGTTCTTGGGGTTCTCTTGGTCATCATCAGGAAGGTATTCACCCTCAAACTGCTTCCGCAGTCTAGCCAGCTCTGGTTCTGATAGCATCCGTGGCCTAAATTTCTGAATTCAATACAACCACCTGAGTCTTTCACATAGTCGTTCTCCTGATCGTAAGCCTGGTCAATTGGGATTGTAGAGAACTTGCTGCTGGTCTTGGAAAGGACCCAGTGAAATTGGTTCTCAAACTCGTTCTTGATGGAGTCAGGCAAGGACTTCATATATCTGATGTGAACAGGCATTCACCTTGAGAAATTCACATGATGCAAGGCAAAGAGCAGAGTTGTCAGCTTCTCCAAGATTTCCACATACAAAGGGAAGTTATTTTGCCTGTGATCACGGATGAAGATGAGAATGAGGGTTTCGTATCTGAGGATAAGTTCCTAGTCCATGAAGGTAGGACTCTTCTTCTGCATGTCATTCCCGCAAGCTCCTGCAGACACTTTGTCTTTAGGGCCCTCAGACAGCAGGAATGCCTCCAGCTGGAGGTTGTGGAGGATCAAGAGAATGACTTGGTGGGCATGCCTGGTTCGATTGAGGTGTGTTACCTTCAAGAAAGATTCAGAAATGCCAGAGGAGGCCACCTCTGCCTCTGTGAAGCCTGCAGTCCAGTCAGAACCTTCCAACAGATCTCCCAGTATGTTCCACGGGGCCATCTCTATACGCAGGCCACCCAGCATAACCACATACACTTTCTTACCATGAGTGACTGACCATTTTCATTGTAAAACTTTGCCAGGACAATTAGAGACTCATCAAATGTAGTTATTGGGATTTGCCCTTGGTTGAGCTAATCAATCGCTTATCTCTGGACATCCATGTCATGCTTGATCATTGCGGGGGTGGCAGATTTCGCATAGAACAGAGGAAGGAGTACACATAGCTGGAGGGTCTTCAATCGGAAATTGCAGAGAGGCGTGATAGGGCAGCTCACACGATAGCATCTTTACTGGCGAGTTCCTCCTTCTCTACAAGTGGCAGTGCATGCTCAACCAAGCTGTTTTCCTTGGCTCTGGCCTTGTCTAAGTAGGCCTGGATTGGCCTGATGTTACGCTTTGGCACAGCAATAGCAGTGATCATCAGAGCTACAGCTGGGACAGAGGCATAACTATCAGGAAGAGAGTGCTTTTTGATAAGGTGGTATCATAAGATGTGGTCTGCTTTTACCGGGCTCGTTCTTAGTCGGAAACTGAAAAAGGCTGATTCCAGTTCCGTCGAAGGACGTCATGGAAGTGAATGAGCTTGGATTGTGACCTATATCCATGGCGTCAACAGTGAATAGGTCTTTCTGAAGACAAGCCGGGGATACCACCACATCTTCTTCAAAGCGCTGACGGACAGAAGTGGCAATTCAGTCCTCAAGCTCCATAACCCTGTCATATGAAATGCTGATACCTATATGGTGTAATTGCTTATTGAGGTTCTTGCTTCTGGTCATTCCATGGATATTGAGGCCAACGTAGATGGGGAGAGGTGGCTCACGCTCCAGAGTGTGTCTCGTTTTCAATGTAAAATTATTTTCTTTATGTTGTAGAGAATGGCCTGTCCAATGGTGAGACAAGCCTGGGAGTCACGGCTGTCTTGATCTTTCAAGTTGGGGCCATTAAAGGTCAAAGAGATGAGGGACTTGAGGCTTGATGGAAGTGAATCTTCTTGACATTCTGGTAGGAAACAGCCAGTGAACTTGAAGCCTTTATTGCTGAAGATGTCTTTTCTGATTATCATAGCAGCTTTAGCCAGAATAACAGCATCTTTAGAAAAGTCTCGTTTCTTCAGATTTTCCTTCAACATGTTTTTCATTCTATCTTTGAAAATGAAAAACAGTGTTTCTCCCATCAGTCTGTTCTTACGTCTCTGGGAAGCGTTCCAACAAATGATCCCTCAGCTTGGTCTTGTTGACTAGTCTCTTGATATCTAGGTTCTCGAGACGATACACATAGAGAGAGTAGATTCCAGACAGCTTGAAGAGGATAGTTCCAGAGTCTATGACTTTCTCGAGATAGCTCCTCAGCTCTACAAACGCTACATACTCGTTCACTCTTTCATTTGTGCTTGCTGGTTCCTGGTTCGACTTTCTGATGAAACTGCAGTTGCGATTTCTCAGGTTGACCTGGCATTTTAAGATGATACTTCGCTTCCATTGCAATTAGATCTCCTCCAACAATTCTCTCAAGAACCTGAATGTCATTTAGGTCTGTGATCATGACTCGCAAATTGGTATCAGCATCAAGTGTTGAAACTGTCTTGTCACTACTTGTTCCAGGAATCTGCAACGGGCATTTCAACGGTTCAGGTGTGTCTTGATGGAAAATGATGCAACGATTTCAGTCTTGCTCCATGTTGTGTTGTCACAAGCTGAAAAGATAATAACATATAAGATTATAAGCATATTTGAATATTGTGCCTAGGTAGCCAATTTGCGATTAAGTTACATACAATATTAGCTATAGCTATAGCTGATATAATTGTACTGGTAGTATTGCAATGTCAAAAATCAGATACAGTAACCTCAAAACCCATATTTTGATACCTATTTGACCTTCCCATAACTCGTAAAATCCGACAAAGTTGATATTTTATCATGTGTGTCGGCCATCTTGGATTTTGGTGTTTGACGTGAAAGCTCGGAAAAAGCCAGGAAGGCTGTAGGCTAAAATCGATTTGTGTGTCTTAAGGGTGCCTCATGCCAAATTTGGTGCTTTTATCTGCCCAGTAATGGTAATCTTGAAATATTACGCTAAGCCACCTGACTAGTCTTGCAACAAGGATTGAACCCTGAACGAAGGCGTTGCAAAGTTAGTACTACCATTATTGTACTATTAACCTCCCCCTTACAGGTTTGGAGGTGAACCGGCGTGCCTGAAGTGAACAAATATATGACTTTGAGAACACCCTTTGATCTATAAAAAGATAGCAAAGGAAAATGCAAGTGCAACGTCAGACGTGCGAATTTCTTGTCACCCTAATTATTTTTCTGGAAATCCATGAATTCATGGTTTAAATGTTTTTGTCAGAGAAATAAATGCTTTTATTTTGTTCATAAAATGATGACGTATGGATCTAGGAATGTCAAGAAAGCATTGTAATTTTCATCATACGTCATTACTTTTATTCATGTTTGTGTAGATCTAACAATGTCAATGCACAGATGTTATAGTGACCAATATGTATTGGTGACAGCCGCACAAAACTCAATTGAATATTTACAATTGACCTATCCTAATATTGACCTCCACGCGCAATATAACTGCTGCGTGTGTCTCAGTTCGCGACTGTGCGCTGTGGAAATTGCATTAGCTGAAACGAATAGGGAAAGTAATATTTTACGGTGGGTACGTCTATTTTTTTATTTATTTATTTTAATTTATTTATCTGCGCGCTTTAGCGTCTGGGATATTGTGCTCCGCTTGATCTGTACGTCCTTCCGTCTGTCCGTAAGTTCTTCTCCTAATCTGCAGGTTCGAATTTAAACAAACTTGGTATTTTACTTGCCTAAATCGTAAAGATGTGCTATTTTTGCACCTCACCCACCCCTTTCTGGGATTTAAAACTACAAATGTAGTGAAAAATTCAATTTATATAACATTTTTTAATATTTTGATTTACCTGCACCGTTCCTATGGAAATTTCTGATTACCCATACTCTCAGATAAAAATGTATTTATCTCAATTGAACCTCAATGAAACTGTTCTCAATTATAGTGCCGCACTTACGAAGCAGTTGGATAGACGGAAGTTATATGAAGAAAAAAATATTTAGTTACCACCAATTCCGTGTCATTGTTTAGTTACTGCCAATTCCGTATCATTATTTAGTTACTTCCAATTCCATTTCATTATTTTGTTCCTGCCAATTCTGTATAATTATTTAGTTACTTTCCAACTCGTTTCATTATTTAGTTACTGCCAATTCCGTATCATTATTTAGTTACTGCCAATTCTGTATCATTATTTAGTTACTTCCAATTCCGTATTTTTTGGATAAATACTTGATAGGTAATGAGGATAAGTGTATGATCGTTAAAAATAATAAACAAAAATCATAATTTAAAAAAGATACGTGTGTAGGGGGTATCTGAAGTTTTCACATTCATATCATACTGCTTTCAGACTAAGATTTTCGAATGTTTGGGGTGGGGGGGTCTTGTTTTTTGTCTTTTTTCTCTCGTGAAAATTAAGGTTTATGCACCTTTTTTATATGCAAATGCATACAAGCTCGATAAAGTTGATAAACTTAAATTTATTTCATATATAAGCAGACAATTATAAAATGCCATTTGAAAGGTCTAACTAGCTTATTCTTCACAACATAAATCCATACAAATTAAATTAATTTATGCATTATAGGTGGATGAAATTCTATAAATCCCTTCTTTTTTAAATGCATGCTAAGAGAACTACCTAATATCATTTTTGAGCCTTCTTACATAAATATATTAAATATATATATATATATATATATATATATATATATATATATATATATATATATATATATATATATATATGGTGGTAAGTTGGGGGGGGGGGTAACGGCACTTTTAACACATTATTGCCGAGGAACACCTTATTGCCTCTCCCAAGGACACACCGGTGCAGCCGGCCCGGGCTGACCAGGGCTGGTATCGAACCTGTGACCCTTGAACTACGAGTCTGACGCTCTATAAAATGAGCTATCGTTGCTCCCTCCTTATAGTTGAACTCTAATATTTCGATAGATATATAGAATATCGCTCAAAATGAAAGCGCAAACTCTGAAAAATTCAAGGCTAACATGAAAAAGATTGTATTTAATGATATGTCTACCATCTGTAGTCTAATTATTGCCATAAGAGCGCAATGTAGAGCCTCTTCGAGGTGTCCAATTTTATTCTGAAATGTTTCATTGTACTTTTCTAATTTAAAATTACTGGATGTGATTGATTATGTACGCATAGCGATCATACACGTTTTGCAAAGTTCAAACTCAGAAAATAATCTCAACCCGAAGGCTGAATCTTCCTTTGTATTTTGGCAAACGGTAGTATGTCAGCACTAATTGCCTCGCGGAACCAGTTACCGTACGATTGTCACTTATTCCTAATTATGTGCGAAAGTTTTTAAACTAACAAAGAAAATGTAATTTTGGGGGTTTTGTTGGTTGGCACATTCAACACTCTATTGGCTATATCATGGGAGCTAAGTGCCTTTCCAAAGGAAACAGAGGGAGCCGACCTGGGTTGGCCTGGGCGGGTATCGATCACGCGACCATTGGATTACGAGTCTGACATTCTGCCAACTGAAGTACCGCGGCTTCCGAATGAAATGAAAGTAACAATCGTGCGGTAACTGATACTGTATGACAGACAATTAGTGCAGACCTTATAGACATTTGCAAATATTTAGTAAGATGTCTGTATGTCTTGCATTCATATGTTAAATAAAAACTGAATTTTAATTTTACAGGATTCATGGAGTCATTTAGCTTGAAAATAGTTCAGACACTGCATGAACGGCCATAGCGAAGTAAAGGCTGTACATACATGGTGTTTACTCGATTTTCAAAGCTTTCGTGACCTAATTAATCGTGTAAAATATAAAGTTCAATACTTGTAATTACAAATAGTTATAGAACAATAAAGAATCTTAAGAAATAAATAACAGATATTTAAAAAATTGTTTGCAAAATATTGACAAATCACACAAGAAGGACGCATGAATACATAAGTAGTTCCTTTCTAGTGTTCTGACCTAATAACTTCTAGTTATCTGCTTCACATGACACGATTTTAGCCCATCTAAATGCTGTCACAAAGACATGGTAAATTTTATAATTATGATGTAAAAAAAGGAATTTTATAAAAAAAATCTTGAGCTCTATGACTTCTAATAGTGGTCATAATTACAATTAGTAGTAATAGATTTGTGCATGGAAAATGTAAACTTGAATCTGGATTAAGCGAATAACAATAATGCAAATAAAAGGGATCTGTTGTTTATGTTAATTCTTCATTCATCTATTTACTTAAAATCTTTTTTTAATTGTATGTATAAAACCTAGAAAATGGTGGTGTACTTATTTATTTATTTATTCATTCATTCACACATCGTTTGATGTATGTTTATAATCAAGCAGGAATTCATGCTTGGAGCTTTGATTTTATTTTGGCTCTGCAGGTCAATGTTGAATAATAGAGATTACGCGATGATATATTTCGAATTTGAAACTCATTCACAATTATCATTCATTCAGATAAAAAGGGAAAGCATACCAAATGAGACTCCTTTTGGTTCTGCTGCTGGTCAGCCTTGTGGTTTTTGACCTGGCAGTGACTGCTGCTGCTCCACTTGAGCAGGCTCAAGATGTGGCTGTCGTCAGCGAGAAGAGAAGCGCCCTCTGCAACTTTGTGTGTGGTGGGCGATGGCTCAATTGTCTCCTGTCTTTCTGTAACAGCACATGGTATGTGTCTTTAATTTTGCGTGTTTGTTTGTTTGTCTGTCAGTATTTCTTGATGTCTGTCTGTCTGCATGTTTGTATGTCTGTATGCATTCTTGTTTGTAAGTTGGTGGATATGTACGTACATAAAAAGTGCATACCAATGTACCTACATATTTAACGTACGCACTAAGAATGTATGTATGTACGTAAGTACGTATATTCGAATGTATGTATGCATGGATACATGGATGGATGAATAGGTGTGTGCCATCCATGGTCAAAATTAATATTATTTATATGAATTGTTTGAATTGTGCTGTTACGTGTATTTAGGTGTGTCTATTTGGCGTAACCATCTGCTACATTTGCTTATTAATTGTGTTACTGCCTGATAAGAAAGTGATTGGATGTGTGACTTAATCCCAGTGATGTTTGGATAGTGATTTGTTCTGTGGCTTTATTTTATGTATTACAATTTGATTCTACTAAATGCTTTTACTAGTACTGTCAAAAATTATGAAGTATTCCATTATACTTAGGTTAAACATTTCGCTCCAACAGGCAAGCATTTTTGACAAAGTAGACTGCTTTACGTACTTCGCTGATACACCATGTTTCCCCATAAACAAAGTGAAATGCAACAGCTGTATTATTTTGAATTGTGCATGCATACGTGACATTAGTTTAAACCGTTTGTGTGATATGAATACTTTCAGATGTATTATATATCTTAATTGTGATATTACTGTCAACACCTTTAAAGGCCAAAAATTTCATTTATTATACAATTTGACATCAACATAAAACTAATAACAAAACTTATGAAAGGTGCATAATCAGTAAACTAAAGGTCGACACCAATTACAAAATTAAAAATGTTCAATTGCAAACTTTGAAAAATCTTTTTACTTATCCTTGTACTTTGTTTCTATGACTATTATTCACTTATATTAGTATACTATTTTGTTTTAAATAAGTTTCTTTCTTTCTTTTTCAGAAACACGATTTTATTCACTGGCTTGTGTAATTAAGTAAAGAGTGAGCGTAATACTGAGATACTATGATGTACATTACATCGGATATTTCTGAAGAAAAGATGTCATTGGTTGTTGGATTTTGTTTAAAATTAAATCTATTTTCATCCTTTTTTTATAGTTTGCCTCATATTAGTACTATATACCATTATGTCATGAACTAGCTTATTGAAGATTCTTTCTTCTACTTAGATATTAGTGAGTATATTCCCGGACCTACTTATGGTATTAAAGTATATGCTTCAAACTCAGAATAATCATACGTCTTGGCTATGTACTTTCCTTCCTACAACCAGCCTTCACACACACACACACACACACACACACACACACACACACAGAGACAGAGAGAAACACACAAACATGCACGCACACACATAAACACACACACACACATTCTCTCCAATAAAGCACATAGCAACTAGAAACAAATACATACTCTACCATATTCACAAATATTTCGCTATTTAATGGTAGAATATCAGATTCTGGCAGCAAATAAAACCACTATAAACTGTCTGAAATCTTGAATCGATCGTGACCCTATAACGTTTCTCGCTTGACTAAGCTACACAAATATCATTTTCAACCACTTCTGTATGAATTTTTCTACAGTGATCGTAATAAAGACAATATTCCTCTTTTTGAGATATACGGATGCTGATGTTGGTTTTACTGACCGTAGACTAAATATACGGATGCTGATGTTGGTTTTACTGACCGTAGACTAAATATACGGATGCTGATGTTGGTTTTACTGACCGTAGACTAAATATACGGATGCTGATGTTGGTTTTACTGACCGTAGACTAAATATACGGATGCTGATGTTGGTTTTACTGACCGTAGACTAAATATACGGATGCTGATGTTGGTTTTACTGACCGTAGACTAAATATACGGATCCACAAATATAAAGGATTTTTTTCACAAATGGGAGCCCCCGTAGCTCAGTAGTTAGCCTTCTGAACTCTGGACCGGGTTCAAATCCCGCCAGCGGATCAGTCGGGGTCGGCTGCTTGCGTATGTTGCCGTGTTTGACACTTTACTCGAACTATTTCCGCAGGATGAAACCTTCATGTGTTGATGTGCCACTCAACACGAAACAAACATTGCATCGTATGAAAATAGAATGCCCTATGTTTGATGAAGATTTCGAAGTAAGATATATCGACAATGATTTGCTGTGGGGTTTTTTTTATTATTTTTTTTATTGTTTCTTTTTTTAACGACGCAGGCTCTGACCAAGTAACCTTGAAGGTTTGCCTTGTGACCAACGTTTCCACTTGTGATGTTCATTATCTCTTCAACATCACGAGTCAAACATGCAATTAAACACAGAGACAGATGGGGCATACACTTATTGGCTTGGATAAAGCAGCGATAATGCATTTTCTTATTAACTTTTCGGTCCTGAGTTCGTACTCCGGTCCCGCCAAGTGCAAGAGTACAGTATTGTCTGTAATTTTTCAAACACCGTCAATGCATAGTAATCATATTTTTTTTTGGTCTCTAATTTGTTGTGCAGAGAACTCTTTTGTTATTGCAAATTAATAAATGCTAGGTACTTCAAAACAATTAATATTTTACCAATAATAACAAAATGTGTACAAACATTTACATATAATGCACCGAATGGGTTGTCCATCAAAGGTTGTCGGTTTATCTGACTTTCTCAGAGTTCTTCCACTTCAAATTCAATCTCACATCAAAATCTGGGCCGTCTAGAGTATGTGGAAAATCTGGGCTGTCAAGAATATGTGGAAAATATATGGGCCGTCTCGAGTATGTGGCATTAACCTGAGACGGTTACCTTACTTCCATTATACCCTGTCATAAATTTCATAACTGACAATTATACCTTGTTACAGCTTGGCTGGAACAACGTCATTGCATCCTGATAAAAATTCAGCAAACTGCAGACCAATGACCAAATACAGCAAACTGCAGACCAATGACCAAATATAGCAAACTGCCGACCAATGACCAAACACAACAAAACTGCAGACCAATGACCAAACACAGCAAACTGCAGACCAATGACCAAATACAGCAAACTGCAGACCAATAACCAAATATAGCAAACTGCCGACCAAGGACCAAACACAACAAAACTGCAGACCAATGACCAAACACAGCAAACTGCAGACCAATGACCAAATACAGCAAACTGCAGACCAATGACCAAATACAGCAACTGCAGACCAATGACCAAATACAGCAAAGTGCAAACCAATGACCAAATACAGCAAAACATTATTTCTGTCATGATTACCAAGCCATACACAATAAGAAACGAATTGTTAAAACTAGTAGTGAACGTAATTGCCTCACTGGGGAAAAAAAAAAAAACAAACAAAAAACAAACAAAGAAACAAACAGAATAAAAAACTGATAACATTCCGCCTACTTCTTTGTGAATGTATATACTTAAAATCGATGAGTTTGCTCTTGAATAAAATGTGAGAAATGTCACACAATACTTTTAAGATTGCTGTGAAAGTTTCATGAAAAATGGACGAAAAAATCCTGAGTTAAACAGATTTGAAATTGTGCATGGTATATAGTTCAGATTGTTGAGGTGACTCACTCGGTCGGACAAACAGACAGATTTGGTACAGTGTAAACATTCATATCTACCAGGGTTATTTGATTGGGCGGTGAAGTGGAGTGTCTCTTCTGCAAAAGCTGATTGACATCTACCGTAAGGCCAAGGTCAATTCACAAATGGGTTTTCCATTGGATCAGTCGTGCTTGAATATCATTAGCAAAATTAACTACATTAACCTCAACTATCCATCCACAATAAGTGTAGTAACTGAACACATTTAATTCCTAAGTGAAAAATTAAAATATTGGTTGTAAATCGATTGAAATATAAGTTTATTCTAGGCATAGCGATGTCATGAACTGTTTTCAAAAGACGAAAAGAGATGATGAATATATTATTATTATTAAATTCCACGACAAAATCTCACTACTATATCGAAAATTCTCAACGGTCCAGGTGGTGGCTTTTGATGACCCTAGAGAGGGAGAAAACCGAGAGTAAACCACATACGTTGGATGGGCTATTAGCGACAAGTGCTCGTCTTGCAACAAAGATCAAACCCGGAACCTCAGCGTTGCAAAGTGAGTACCTCCATTACTGCGCTTTTTAGCTTCCCCCAACAGTGTTGGAGGTGGATGGGAACCGGAGTGCCTGAGGTGAACAAATTTATGACCTTGAAAATGCCCTTGGATGAAAGCATAAGATAGCAAAGGAAAATGAATGCGCAACATCAAACGTGCGAATTTCTCGACATCCTAATTCTTTATTTGGAAAGCCATTAATTCTTGGTTTAACTGTCTTTGTCACTTAAATAAATACTTTTATTTGTATCCATAAAATGATGACATATGGACTTTAAGGAATGTCAAGAAACCATTGTAATTTTTTTATCATGCGTCACTACTTTTATCCAGATTTGTCTAGATCTTTGAATTTAAATGCACAAATGTTATTTTAGGACAATGTTCTTGGTGACAGCCGCACAAAACACAATTGATTAATTTACAAATGAGCTATCCTGGTATTGATCCCTGCGTGCAATATAAATGCAGCCCGTGTCACAGCTCGAGACTGTTCTCTGTGAAAACTGCATTAGGTGTAACGACTTGGGAAAGTAATCTCTTAAGGTAGGTGCATTTATTTATTTATTTATTTATTTATTTATTCATCTCTTTTTATTGCACTCATTAGTGTCGTGGATATTGTGTTACTCTTCATTTTTCCGTCCTTTCATCTCTCCGTTACCATATCGCCTCCTAAACTACAGGGTCTAATTTTACTTCTGGAACTAACAAAAATTCAGCACAGAATGAAATATCAGTAACAATCGTGATGTAACTGGTATCGCGAGACAGACAACTGGTGCAGACCTGCTTGCTATTTGGAAAACATTTAGTAAGATCATTGTATATCTTGATTCATATGTCATATAAGAACTGAACTTCTTATTTTACACGATTTATGAAACGTTGAAGCTTGAAGATTGATTACTCACTGCATGAACGGTGCAGCAAAGCGAAGATTTATTACACACTGCATGAACGGCTGTAGCAAAGCGAATGCTATTTATGAATAGTGTGTAATCGATTTTCAGGCGTCGAGACTTATTAAATCCTGTACTATAGGAAGTTCGATGCTTATAATTACAAATAGTTATAAAACAATAACGAATCTCAAGTAATAAATAACAGAACTATATTTAAAAATTGTTTTGCAAATATTGACAAATCACACAAGAAGGGCGCATAAATACACAAGTAGTTCTTTTCTAGTCGTATGAATTAGTAAATTCTAGTTTTCTGCGTCACATGATACGAATTTTATCCAATCTAAATGCTTGTTACAAAGGCGTGTTAAATTTGTACTTAATAAAATGTAATTAAATTAAAAAGAACTTGGAGCTCTATGATTTCTAATCGTGACCATAATTATAACTAGAAGTAATAGAAAGGGATTTGTGCATGGAAAATTTAAACAGTAGTCAGGATTAGGTGAATAATAGGGGTGCAAATAAAATGGATCTGCTGTTTACGTCTCTATTTCTTCATTCGTTTAAGTACTTTAAAATTATGTACTTATTGACCCATGGTTAAAAGTATGGTTGTAATCAATAAAGAACTTTTGTTTCTAGCTTTGCTTGGCTAGGCAGGTCAATGTCGAATAAGCAAGATGACGCGATGATATATTACGAGCTAGAAACTCATTCACAATTATAATTCATTCAGATAAAAAGGGAAAGCATACCAAATGAGACTCCTTTCGGTTCTGCTGCTGGTCAGCCTTGTGGTTTTTGACCTGGCAGTGACTGCTGCTGCTCCACTGGAGAAGGCTGAAAATGTGGCCGTCGTCAGGGAGAAGAGAAGCGCCCTCTGCAACTTTGTGTGTGGTGGAAGCCGTCTTAATTGTCTCCTGTCTTTCTGTAACAGCACATGGTAAGTGTATCTAACTTTCTCTGCCTGTTTGTTTGTTTGTTTGTATGTCTGTATGTCGGTCTTTCTGTATGTCTGAATACATGTTTGTATTCATGCATGCATATATGTATTCAATTTGGTGGTTATGTACGTTCATAAAAATGTACGTACTATGTATGTATGTATGTATGTATGTATGTATGTATGTATGTATGTATGTATGTATGTATGTATGTATGTATGTATGTATGTATGTATGTATGTATGTGTACAGTCCATCGTCAATTTTGATATTGTTGATATGACTTGTTTTATTTGAGCTGTTACATGTATTTAGGTATGTTTGGTGAAAACATCTGCTGCATTTGCTGCCTAATTCTGTTACCGCCTGATACGAAAGTGATTAGATTTGTGACTTAATCCTATTGATTTGATCTGTGACTTTATTTTATGTATTACATTTTTATTTTACCAAATGCTTTTACTATTACTATCACAAATTATGAAGTATTCCATTATAAGGAGGTAAACAGTTTGCTCCTAAAGGCACACATTCTTGACAAAATTAGATTGTTTCCACGTGCTTGCTTACCAGCCATCCTTTTCCGTAAGCACACAGTAAAATGAAAGAACATTTATTTTGAATTTCGCGTGCATACCTGATATTAGCTGGCACGGTTTGTATGATATTATGTATAATTTTCGTTCTTTCTTTTCCAGAAACACGATTTCTTTCACGGGCTTGTGTATTTAAGTAAAGAATGAGCGTAATACTGAGATACGACGGTGTACATTGCATCGGATATTTCTGAATGGAAGATGTAATTGGTTGTTGACTTTTGTCTATAATTAAATCTATTTTCGTCCGTTGTTGTAGTTTGCCTCATATTAATATTATATACATTATCCATTATGTCATGAAATAGCTTACTGACGATTCCTTCGTCTACTTAGATATTAGTGAGTATTTTCCCGGACCTACTTATGGTATTGAAGTATATGTTCCAAACTCAGTATAATCATACGTCTTGGCTATATACTTTCCTTCCTGCAATCAGCCTTCTACCACACACACACACACACACACACACACACACACATGCACACACACACGTGCAGGCACACATACATATACATGCAAACACACCGTTTATTCTCTCTATTAAAACACGTATCAACTAGAAACTAATACATGCTCTACCATATTCACAAATATTTCGCTATTTAATGGTTGAATATCAGATTCTGTCAGCAAAAAGCCATCATAAACTGTCTGGAATCTCGAATCCATCGTTACTCTATAACGTTTTCTGTTTGATTTAGCTGCACAGATCTTATTTTCGACCACTTCTGTAAGAATTGTTCTACAATGCTCAGAATGGAGACAATATTCTCCTTTTTGAGATATAAGGACGTTGATGCTGGTTTTACTGACTGTAGACTAAATATACGGATCCACAAATAAAAAAGTCTGAGCTTTTCGAAAAGTTTAGAGCCCAATACACTTCAGCTACAATATTGTTTCACGAATGGGAGCCGCCGTCGATCTTTGATTAGCATTCCGGCCTCGGGACCAGGTTCAAATCCCGCCAGCGAATCAGTTGGGGTTGGCTGCTGTGGGATTTTTCTTGTGTTTGACACTTTATTCGAATTATCTCCGCAAGACAAGCTCTTTGTGTGTTGATGTGCCACACAACACGAAACAAACATTGCATCATTTGAAAAAAGAATTCCTCACATTTTATAAAGAATTCGAAGTCAGATATATCGACCATTATTTGTTGGGGTGGTTGTTTGTTTGTTTGTTTGGTTGGTTGGTTTTTGCTTATTTGTGGTTTTGCTGTTTGTTTTTTTTGGGTTGTTGTTGTTGTTGTGTTGTTGTTTTGTTTTTTTTGGGGGGGGGGTGCGGGGGTGGGGGTTACCGCGCAGGCTCTGACCAAGTGATCTTATATACTTACCTTGTGACCAGTGTTTGCACATGTGATGTTAATTATCCCTTGGATAACGTGAATCAAACATTTAATTGAACACAGAGACAGATATGATATACACTTATTGAGTTGGATCATACAGCGGTAATGCATTTCCTTTTCGGTCATGAGTTTAGTTCTCCGGTCCCACCAAGTGCAAAGATACAGTATTGTTTGTACTTTTTCACACACCATCAATGCGTAGAAATCATAATTATTTTTTGCTCTCTAAATGTTTGTAGATGGAACCCTTTTTTATTGCAGATTTATTTTGTTGCTGTTGCATTTGATGCCTTGAACCACAATTTTTGCAATTGCTATTATTACAAGAGTCTATGTCTAAACAGACTAAACAATACGGTTATAAATGTCCTCAATAATGAAGTTTGCTATTTGAAATTATTCATCTTTGTGATGTGTTCTTGTATCTCTTTTTTTGTTATGGCATCTTAACATTTTTATCTGTTTTTGCCGGCATTCATGTATCTAGTGTTTGACGAATACAAACATTTTCATATTTGTTCAAGATCAAATAATGAACATGTTATGACATGATCTGCAGCTAAATTATCTTCACTAACATCTTCAGGTTTTGCAAACATTTTGCCAACGTCGGTAAAAGTGATCAGATGGAACACCTAAAATTTTAAATGTGGTGTCTCATTTTAACTTTAGTCTCAATGCATGCAAATTCTATTTCTTGTCAGGTGAATTAATCTAAACTTTTCATCACTGTTGTATCTTTGTTTCATGTATCCATTCGTATTATCTCTGTTTTCATTGTGCAATTTTTCCCTGTTCTTTCTTGTGCTCTTTATTTTAATTATACCACTTTTTGATGCACTCATTATCAAAAAGTTTCGATTCACTTGGGGGGGGGGGGGGGTTGTAAACACTGTTATGTCTTTTTCTTCTTGGCCTTTATTTTCTTATTTTGGAAGCCATTTCATTTATTTAAATAACTAGATTTAAATTACTTTTCACTACCCAAAGAGTAAACTTGAAAATCATCTTGTAACTAACGTTTATCTTGATTTAACTTTCCAGATTCCCGTGCAAAGAAATAGAAGGTAGCGGAGACAAAAATAAAAAATAAAATAAAGAAAAATCAAGGATTGAAAAATCATCAGAGAAAGTGAATTCACAATAGCCGAAAGATCAACATGAAGTTGAACGTGGTAGAGAAATTGGAAAACGTTCTCAAGAATTCAAAATGATTAAAAGCAGAGAGATTAAGGACAAACAGCAAGATTATAAAATATCAAAAGATAACGTAAAACTTAAATAAAATTCTGCCAGACCCAGAGCGTCCGTGTGCAAAACACTTTTGGCACACGTGCAAAGCGTAGTCTATTATTTGACAGACGTTGGTGTTGCCGTTTTAGGTATCTTGTTCATTTCATCAAAAAGCAACTTTGTCTTTGTTTTTAAATCTGAAGAAATGGCAAAACCTGTACAAAGCATACTGTTAGATATCAATAAAGTCAACACCGTTAAAGAACAATAACAAAGCCCCCACGAAGTTCAGTATGACAAGACTTTGTCGACGTACAACGGCGAAGTCTAGACTTCCTCCAACAAATACCTGAAATGCTTAGATATTTCAGGTAATATATAGCACAGCATTAATCTACATGCAAATGTCGAGTGGTACAAAAAATATTATTAACTCCCTTTACCATGCAGTACAAAAAATATTATTAACTCCCTTTACCATGCCATACAAAAAATATTATTAACTCCCTTTACCATGCAGCATTTAAATATACTCCCACAGTTGCGTACAGCATTATTTTCTCGAAGTTGTTTAAGATCTCAATCGATTCACCATCAATATGTATGTTGGAGAAATTACAAAATTAACTATTCTATTCTCACTCAGTCAGTTTACGATCGACAACCTAATACCACATGGACTTTTACTGGATGAAATGGTTAACACTGCATAGGCTAATGTAAATCAAACTTACATTGCTAACATGCTTTTACGTTTTTAGCTCATAAATAACATAGCTTTTACCTGCAGCATAATTAAAACAAATATCGATACGATTTACCATACAACAATAATTCTACTCTTACTGAAGCCTATTTTTGGAAAAAGTTATAGAGGTTTGTAATTAATCTACTGTCAAACATAGATTTTGAAGAAATTGTAAAAATAATTATTCGTTTCATTTAGCCAGTTTAAAACTGACTACCTAATAGCACGTGGAATAGTTAACAATTGACTACTCCATAGCTTATGAGTTACAACCAGATAAAGTTGTTACACAATACAAGTTTTGCAAAAGCTAACCTTTTCAATTAAGTAGAAAGCTTAGCATCTACAAAGCAAAACCAAAAGCACTAATGGGCCAAAGAATTACATTTCTTTTTTAGAAATGCAAAACAAAGCAAAATGTTAGAATAAACAATTATGCTGTTGTACCGAAGAGGCACCTCGCTTCCGACTATGACAGGAATGCATACCAGATACAATACAACAGTACAAAACTAAAACATTTACAAAGTTATAAAACCGGTTGCTACTCCAAAGTCTAAGCCGTATCGTTCCTATACAGTGTTACAAATTGTGTCTGGTAAACGTTCATCAGCTATCAAATGGCTGATTGTGAACTAAGTAAAAATGGAATAATTAATGTTGCCATTTCTAAAATATCCGTATTTGATGGTGAAATTATTGACATCTTAAACAACTTGCTCAAAATTATTATGCAAGCAACTCTGAGAGGAGATTTTAGTATTGCATGGTAAAAGGAATCAGTTATATTTTTTGTTTCACTCGACATTTGTCTATACATAAAAGCTGTGATATTTATTATGTGACACAAGATAAGGCATCTCCTGAATAACGCCGGTAGACAATGACCTTTTGTTTCAGATTTCAGAAAATTAACGGTGTTAAAAATGATTTGATCAGAGAGATCGAATACTGTATAGGTGTTTGAAAGAATTACAATGTAGCATGCAACGTTTTAAATTGTTTAACATTGATACAGTTAAAACAGAAATTACCAAGAATTAAGAGATATTCAAAAACTAAATTGAACATGGAAATGGGCATAGAGTCTTCCATTATGTGTTAGAATTGATGAATTAAAAAGCAAGCAATACAGTTTGTGACAACTGCACACTTGCTAGAGATATATGCAAATCTAAAATGGATATAAAACTTGCAAAAGCATTGGAAGTGATTGAAGGTGGTAATCAATACTATGAGGTGGATATTTATACACAGTAGATTGCGCAATCGTTTAATGCCAAATAAACAGATGGAAATGCTTTCTTTTATGATTATATCACTTTGGAGAAAATCATCAACATAGCAACGAATACAACTTTTAAAAATATAATGCTTGATTCTATCATACTGAGATTGAAGGGTGTTTTCATACTTTTGGAAAAAATGGAGAAAGTAATCCAGAAAACGTGTTCAACTCAGCGATTGAATAGATCTCAGTGCCTTTAGAAGCACTGCCAAATATGGTTTATTTCCGAGGTTTTTTATTTCATTACAACGGTATACACAAGCCACAAAGTAATATTTTGATGTACAACAAAACCAGAGGGAAATTAGCAACAATTAGCACTAATTAATTGTGGCAATGACAATCATTGCATCTGGCTTGATCTGAGAAGTACACATGATAAGAATATACATGATAGTAGTACTCAATTAGCTAATATGCAACAAGGATTCTACCTAGATATCAGCATAAAAGATGTAGGTACTCACAAACATTACATGTATTTCGTATCTAGTGATCAGGTAAACATTCAAAACAATCATCTAAAAATTATATGTTTAGGCATGTTTTATTTTTGCAACGAAAAAATGTACATCAAGGAACTTCAAAACAGTAAGATTTTTCCAGTCACTAATTCTGGAATGACTATAATTGCATAAAAACTGATTATGACTGAATCCAAAAACCTTTCGATTACCTTGTTATTATCTGTCCAATTCATTTGTTCAACAAGACCTACAACAAATTCATTTTCTGGTAATTGTCGATGTTTTTCTTTGATTTTCATTCCTAAGTGGTTAATGGATGATGAAAATATGCTTGTAACAGATTCTAGAGATAAATTAAATTACATAAGTGACTAGAGTTATTGATGTTTATCAACGTGTAACTATTTTATCTCGCATTGATGAATGTGACATTCTTGATGACCTAGTGTAAAATATTTTGACATATCTGTTTGGGTGATCAAACTACAAATGTACGACTCTGTAATCAAAGCTTGTAGAGAAAATACACGTTTTAGGAGTGTTTTACTTTAAGGACAAACAAGAAAAGGAAACTTCAATGAGAAACAAGCAAAGGAAATTATCTTCATTGACACTAATTTCATCACAGATGATGTACAAAGTGAGACTGTATATGACTTGAAACAAGAAATAACAAACTTTTAATGACGCTCGTTAACCCTTTGACTATAGAGTGCTTTCTTGTCCGTATGGGAATGTGTTTGCGTTGTCAACAAAAAATTCATTTCCTGGTAATTTTCCTTGCGATTAAATAGTAATGTTTGCTGATTTCCAAGTCTAAGCTTTGTTTGATTACACCTTTCTTTATTCCTTTACAAACTTTCCTCGTCTTTGTCCGTTGTAAATCAATAAGTTTTGATCTTAACCACAAATTTCTCTAATAGGCACACCCATCAACTCATCTTTGAAAGACCAGGAACTTTCTTATGCATTTGTGGGATACCAAATATGTTATCCATTTATGGCAGTCACTAGTGCCAAAATGTTTTATGTTATCCATTTTTACATTCACTAGTGTCAAACTGTTTTATATTATCCATTTTGGCAGTCACTAGTGTCAAAATGTTTTATGTTATCCATTTTGGCAGTCACTAGTGTCAAAATATTTTATGTTATCCATTTTGCCAGTCACTAGTGTCAAAATGTTTTATGTTATCCATTTTGGCAGTCACTGGTGTCAAAATGTTTTATGTTATTCACTTTGGCAGTCATTAGTGTCAAAATGTTTTATGCTATCCATTTTGGCAGTCACTAGTGTCAAAATGTTTTATGTTATCCATTTTGGCAGTCACTAGTGTCAAAATGTTTTATGTTATCCATTTTTGAAGTCACTGGTGTCAAATGTTTCATGTTATCCATTGTGTTTCAGTCACTAGTGTCAAACTATTTTATGTTATCCATTTTGGCAGTCACTAGTGTTCAAATGTTTTATGTTATCCGTCATGTGACCTAAGAATGTTTAGTGTCATCATGGAAAATCAACGAATCTGTATCAATCACGAGTAGTTTCATTCAGTGGTATATTTATTTTGTAACTTGTTGAAGCAAACTTTATACACCTTCCACCTGGATAACTCTAACACTGCAAAGCCTCTGTAAATTGAATTGCTCAGTTTGATTTTCTTGTTTTTATCTTAATCAGTACTAACTCATTATCCATAATTGTTTTCGTCATAAATGATTGATCTTTCTGAAATTTTGAAAACTTATTTTCACCTGTATATATTTTGACTGTTGTTCTCTTTCTTAGATTTTTCAAATATTACCGAAAATGGCGTTGTACATCAACTTGAAAATGTCGTTTTCGAAATCATTGTTAGCATTTTATCTCAAATTTGTATTCAGTTATATGTAGGATTTTAGCCATGGTTGTTGATCAACGTATTTATTTTCAGTTTTGACCTTAACTGTTTATATAAAGTATATTTCTCTTTGTTTTTCAATGTACGTTAATCGTCAGTCATTTTTTTTACAAGGGAGATAAATCGTCTTTATCGAGATTTAGTTTCTCTGGAGCTACAAGATATTTCTTTAAATAGTCATTCTAATGCAGTGGAATCTCAAAGATCAATCTTAAAATGCAGTCAGTATAATAGTCGTACAATATTGTTATATAATATTTCGAGTATATTTTCTGGTCACCATAGCTATTTCACGAAAGCTTTTAATTATATACATGTATTCGTATGGGTATGTGAATTGTTTCTGTACATTTTCATCACTTTAATTTTTAGCCAGCGGTTCAATAGATTGCCTGATGAATCTAAAGCTGCCTATACACCTGATTGTCCAAGTCACTGTTATATTTTATCTTTCTTTCAAAAACCTATTAGCTATTTAATCTTTGCTCTGTGATATGCATTTCTATTTGTTATTCGGTTTGATTATTACATCTTGCTCTTGATAATTTGTAACCAATGTTTTCACGAACAGACGACTGTTATAGGCAGACTAGTTATGAATAAATGTGTTTTGGACATTTAAAATTAAAATTACATTCGTTTTGTACCGGGCCGCTATACTTGCCAGTTAAGAGATTATGGTCCCGCACCTTTTGTGCATGCGCTTCGACACTTTGAATTTTGTCTTGGAATCTTTCTTTCTCATAGATATGACATATATTTGTTGAATAAAATGTTTTCATCTTCGTCTATGACCACAATAGGTTTTGCGTTTTTCGTTCTAAACTCTTCGTACACTTGTTTTGCAATCTTATCCAAAGCATCGTAAAATACTTCAATACTACCTATTCCTCTACAAACTGTTGGTTTATATCTCTTGTGGATTTATTTACATGCAAAAAGAACCCTGATGGAACTTATATGATTGGCTGTTTTGATTTTCCAGGATGTGTCAGATTGTGCAGTACATTATTTTGTGTCTGTGCATTGTATCTCCGGTGCGAAGATACTTACAAAGTGACAGTAAATATCATCCTGAACTTTTAAGTGGTGTTGATAGGTTTTCCATTTTGCAATTGAGCCTTCTTCAGACATTATGCCTATTAAAATATCAACATTGTAACATAGTCTTTTGTGTTCTGATAATTCTTCTTGTGCAAAGAAAATCCAGCATTTTGAGTTTGCATGTTTGTTTGTTTGTTTTGTTTTCTTTGTTGTGTTTTTTTGTGTGTGTGTTTTTTTTTTACAGATATGTTTCTCTACACGATGTCTGTTTATATATGACGACACTAATCTTGATTTTATTTAATTCTGATGCCTATTAATTATTCATAATTATTCAACATCTCTCTCACTCCCCTCCTCTCTCTCTCTCTCTCTCTCTCTCTCTCTCTCTCTCTCTCTCTCTCTCTCAAGTTTTCATGTACGCTCTCTTATTTGCCACTGTCAAGGATCTGATATATCCAGTTCCAATAGTTTGTCCACATTTAAGAATATATCAAATTCACTTAGAGAAATGTCTAATATTTGTACCGTTTTAACCATTTGTATTGCCTCTATCTAAATATTATTTTGATGGTATATGGGAATCTCTATTGAGGAGTATTTAAAATTTATTCCACAGCATAGGTATAATATGTATTATCCGTATTTTCACATTGATACATGTTGCTTTGCTCTTAACCCATTCAGGTAGATCTGTCTATGAGATTCTTCTCTCAGTTGTTAGTAGAGAGGTGATGTTAAGTACTCTTTTCTGTCAAACATACATCTTGTACCTTTCGTTTATTACCTATCCAAATTGTAAGTGAAGTATTTCAAAGAGAGTTTCCATCACCGTTTGTGTCTCACCTTTGTTCATTATGTTAAGAGGCATTGTTCTTTGGTAAACATTTCTATATTCATTTTTATCACCTTTTATAGTGCGTCGTTTCATAAATCTAATTGTTAAGTCTGGCTGTATTTTTACAGAATGAAATTGTCGAATTTTTCTTCAAATATGGTCTTGGTTGTTACCACTGTAAACTGTGTACTGATTTACATTTGTTAAATAACATTTCTTTAAAAAAAATATATTGGTATTTCCATTATTATTCTATCAAAGGCTGTTGTACTTTTTTTCTCAGATGTTTTGGTATTGGGGATCAAATATCGAAGTCTTTATTTTGATTTATCTAACTAGAAATATTTAAATATTTATTTAACTGTATTTTATAGATGTGAACAATTATTATATATTTAACAACTATTTTCAATGTGTTTTACATCGCTATTTCATAGCAGAAATTATGTGCAAATAAATTGGTTACCGGCCGTCTGCTGCGCCCACTAACTCGCTACTGATATAATCGGTAAGGGTTAATTGGAGTAGTCAATATTCTATCTACGAGACTTGAAGACTTTGCGCGAAGTGGTGAGAGGTGATGTGTAAGAAAATCTTATTTTGTTTTCTCTAATTGTCCAAATAGTTTGACTGGCCTAATAACTTTTAGAGTAGTAAATATTTTGGGAGTGCTCGATTTGGAATTTTTCTATGCATTCATTTATTTACATTTATTGATGTTTATTTCGTGAGGGGAAAGCCCACACGAGAAAGCAATGTGCAGTCGTAATACATTTTACTATTACACCAGAACTTCAAAAATATTTACTAATAAAGAAGTTTTTTTGTTTAGTACAATCATCTGCTGAAGAGAGATATAAGAACATTTAAACAAATGCATGCGAATGTTAGGCGTCCTTCTTACCCTTGCTCCACGAGTAAATTAAGTGGCTTAGGAATATGTATTTATACTCAGTAAAATTATAATCCTACAACATATATATCAGTCAATCGTGCGCCATGTTTCTCGCGACCTAACGCGCTTGTTTCGAGATAATGACGTCATCAACTGTGTCAACAGCGTTCTTCAAGCGTGACAGCAAGTGTTTAATACGTAAAATCAGACAAAATGAGATTTAAAAAGGTAATTTCATGTAATTGAAAAACATCAGAATGAAAATCTATATTTTCACTAATGCCTTATTTGTGTCCGACATTTTGGCCTTGAATTTTATATTATATGCTAAAGATAGGTCCGCTGATCATTTGTTGGCTTTGTTTACATATATTGAACAGGAAAACCCAATTTGGGAATTTATACAACGGTAAAGACAATATAAATATTTGGTTTTAATCGTGTGGGGTCCTTATACAACGTAAGACAAATTTACTCTGGAAATGTATATTCACTATGGACTTTTTCGTTTTAGTATTATTTCATTGGAAAGAGAAATACTTCTTTTATTGTTACCTCCTGGAATACACTTTATGAAATTAACCATATGTTTATATTGTAATAATATTGTATTATTTATTCATGTTATATTGAATTGAATATGTCTTTGAAGGCAATAAAATATGATAAAGAACAAGCAAACAGTAATGTAAGTGCACACACTGCATATAGAATTTACGGATATTTTTTTTTTTCATGTTTACATTTTTTAATTTTTTTTATTTCAAAAACATGGAGACGCTATAAACTAATAATATCCAAACCTTGGCCTAACTGGCAGTAACCGGTCATATGCCACGTGACTTTTTGGTAAATGTCACGAACCATGGATGCAGTCCGGAAATAAGTAAACTTACACACGCTCGGAGAAAAGGTAATTCTGAACTAATGTACATGAATGCCACAATTTTTTAACGATGATTAAATGAAGTAGATATAGTTGAACACTTTCTATGGTTATTTTAATAGATTCTCACAATATTATAACGAACTCGTTAAAATTCACGTTAAGGGCACGATATATGGTGGTTCGAGGATATATATTGTTACTCCTAACTAACTTTCATGAAGAAGCCAAAGAAGAGCAAAACAAGAAGACATTTTGAAGTATGTTTTATAATTAGCTACTAGCAATTCCAAACGACTTACCCTACGAGCTGGATTAATTTCCTACTCTCAGTTCAGTTCATCAACGAACACCGGGTCAAATCACTGACTATTACTTTAGGCTCTAACTTTTTGCAGACTGGTGATCGCAACAATTGTTAATAATATGCCAAGTCTGAGAGTACAGATTTGTAAACTTGCCTCGATAAGCCGGAAGTAAACAAAACATAAACAGGAAACAACGTGTTGGAAACAGAACCATTGTTGAAAAGTTTGATCTTAGTCAATTAGCTGGTGATTAGTATTCAGTATAGAATTACTAATTATTCAATAGACATACGAAATGGAACGAGGCAGCGTTGCTAAGATATTTCCAGACTCCGATTTCGAACTTGCTTGTCGAGAGCTTGAAAACCCGCAGATTGATGGGTGGGAATTTTTTACAGAATCGCATGGCGTTACTATTTATCGACTTTATAATGAGGTATACAATATTTCTTTTCGTATTAAAGACTTCCTTTTTGTCAATCTAGCCCACCCCACTCAATTTTTAATTATTTAACGATCGGCATGTCACCAGGTGAACATTACAATTGAAGCCAAGCCGATGCAGAATCATGCTTCACTGTTTTGTAACTACAATTACACTACGATTTAGACACAGTCACTCATTTTTGTCAGCAACAAAAAGGTAATACTATTGATAGGACACACTCCCCTTCACCAAACTGAGAGAAGGTAAGTGGTTGTTCAATGTGTATTATCAATAATGTTCCCTTTCTTACTGACAAAACGAGTGCCAATAGATTTAAATAATAAAAGATATTTGCAGCCACCAGTAGGTATACTTTTCATACATAATTAGCTGCAGATTATGTTCCGAGAACTGATTCATTTTATCCTGTGAATAACTTGTTTTTTTTAATGAAATATTCGCTCTGTAATTTAGACAGAAAATTAGAATTAACATACTTGATCTCCATGATTGTGTTGAGTGTTTTGAAGAATACCTACAGAACATTATTTATGTGCATAATACAGTCAGTATTGCAAAAAAGGGTCCTAAACTTGACGATTGCCTAAAGGATGAAAACCAAGTTTTCACCTCAACCGAATATAAAAAACTGTCCTATAGTGATTCCTTTAGCAACTGGGTCAAATACATGGGATAATCGGTGAAGTGGCATGGTAGACCCAAAGTGATGTTGCAGGAGATGACAATTCCCTTGCCAGAGTAGCTCAGACAATTCCCTCACCAGAAGTCTATCTTTTATTCAGATGTGACATGAAAACTTCACCATACAGTGTGGCAAGATATTCACCATACAGTGTGATAAGGTACACAAAATATTAAATGTACAGTATGGCAAGGTATTCTATGTACAGTTTGGCAAGGAATTCACTATACAGTGTGGTATGGTATTCACCATACAGTGTGGATAGGTATTAACTATGCAGTGGTAAGGTATTCACTATACAGTTTGACAATGTATTCACCATACATGTGGTAAGGTAGTCACCATACAGTGTTGTAAGGTATTCCCTATATATATGGTTCATATTTTTCAGCTATCAGGTCTTTATGAATACAAGATCTATGGGACATTGGATGATGTGCTACCAGATATATGTGCCCAAGTTTATATGGACCTGGAGTACAGAAAAACATGGGACACCTATGTTAATGGTAAGAAAAGCAATTCTCAAGTTTATATGGAGCTGGAGTACAGATAAGAATGGGACACATTTGTTATTGGTAAGAAAAACAATGTGTGCAAGATAAGATTTGTGTCTGGCCTACAACTGTGGAAAACCCTTTATAATGTTAGTTTTACATAAATAGTGTCCTCAAAAATAAATTTTGTGTTAAAGTTTCTGCAACTTGGATACAAGAGAAATACATCAATAGACAGATCCAGATGAGACACAGGATACTACACTTGTATAAAGAAATGAGGGACTTTGTTATCCTGCATGTTGGTGTACATGGTTGATCAGGTTTTTTTTGTGTCCAGGATAAGTAGTTACAGAAAATTCATTCATCTCACCTACCTTTTCACTTGTCCAAAAATTTCATTCACATGCCTAGATTCGATGAGATGTATGCACTTTAATCCATAGAAAGAACAAAAGAAATAATGTACAATATATTTATTTCTTCAGAGGGCCTAATTATTTCCATTTTCTATTGTCAAGGTATCTGATATACACTATTCTTGCTCCAATACAGTGACATTATTATTTCTATCATCAAGAATGGAAAGGAATTTACTAGAATTCAGACTTTCCTAACTTATGCTCTCAAGACTTGATTAATTGACAGAACAAAGTCTCATGCCCTGAGTCTGTTCATGTAGTTAACACCAAGCCCTACTCTGTTCTTCTCCTGGAGTGCACACAGCATTTCCTTATCAGGAAATAGTTTTCCATAATGGCCTTTTCTAGTGGAGTGTCAACAACCCTAACTTCAAGAATTTTCTGCACATGCTGGCTAGTGTCATGCATATACTGTATTGTGCTACACTGGCATTATGAGGCCCAGAACTATCCTGAGACTTGATTGGTCAGTTACATTGACTAATACAATGGTTAAATTTTGAACCTGTGCCAGTTTAGGATAATTTTTGCAATAACACTAAAACATCTTTCCTTCAGAGTCAATGAATTCAAGCCATGGATAATCATCAAACCAAAGTGGCTCAATATTTCTCTGTCTCTTAGTTGTGTCACATTTGACATTTTTTGCTGCCACATAGTTTGATATGTGTATCTTTGGAGAAATAGTTACCTCAGACTCGGTGATGGCCTTATGTTTATCTCTTTTGCGTGAATTTTCCTTCCCCAAATCTTCTTTAATACCTTCCATGTGAAAATAATTTAGGAAACTCACTTTATGCACATAGTCAAGTTAACATCGCTTGACAACTGCTTCTAGAGTTGTCATAACATACATCTTGTTGCTTAAATATAAATGCAGACAAGTCTTTAATTAGCGTAATTGCTCGGTTCAAGTGCATTATCGCACATGAAGCTGATATCATTAATTAAAAAATAGAGAATCATTACTGTCATTTAATCGGTTCATAAAGGAAAACTGACACTAATGTCGGTAAGTGCCTTTCAATAATTTAATTGCATTGATTTGCTGGAGTGAAATGAAAGAGTGATCCACTCTTGAATATCTGGATCGAGTAAACGCAATACAGTAAGGCTGCTTTCCCTGATTAATCATATCAGATTTGTTTTGTTTAAAGTGTTTTGATTGACCATTAATTCAGTCACATAGCCCTATATGCAGTCAAGTGATAATAGAATGCGTGCACATGCAACAGTTATCAATGACCACTTAATGCAGGTGTGATATATCACAGGATGTGAATGCACAAATGGAGAGGTAGATTCAAGCATTCAGTATGCCCCGAGTGCATGAATGGCCAGAGAAGGTAATTAAAGCATGAAAATTAGTGCTTGCCCAACATGTTTACAATAGTAAAAAAGTACTTGTTCATAACTAGCGCGTTGGAAAATTTTACTTCTCCAACTTAAAAAATGAATAGTTCGGGATGACGGGCTATGGAATTTGATCAGCCCTGAAATGATCGCCTTCAAGTTTTTCATTTCACCTAAATGCCCAGAAAGTGAAGCTCACTTCACCTTGCCTTGATTTCACACCCTTTCCTTATCCACTTTTGTTTCAATACAATGCATTAATAATCAAAGTATAATGTTGATTTTGGTGTCAAATTTCCCTTTGAAGACGAAGGTGGAAAGTTAAAAAAAGAATTTTGTATGGTCTTTAGTCAATTTTGGTGATGATCACAAATGCCGTAAATTACATGGCTATTTTCTTCAGAAATCCTGCTGAAAATTCACACATTATCCTTGAAAATATGAGTAAAAACTTAACGTTTTGTAGCCCAACTGGAATCAAATTATGACTCAGCGGACGAATCCAGGTCCATTACTAATTAAAGTAATAATTTTATCCAATATTTCATCCTATAAAAATGTATGAAATGATGACTTATACTATGGAAACAGATGCCAGTTTTCAACTGTGACCTGAGCATGCAGAAACCCATGTACCCATCTTATTAAAGTTTAATGAGGATATATGATGGACGTTTTGTAGCCATGTATCTGTCTGTTAGCGTGTTACAATTAATTACAATGGCGATGTCTCCTCAAGCAATATTTAAATTTAAAAAAATAAAACTAATCCTAGAGTACAATGAAACCTGTGTATACAAAACACCCATTTGAGGACAGGTGCTGTATTGTGGTTCAGTATGCACATTGTCCTTAATTATCAGGTTCCTTTATATAAAGGTGTAAAACATAATTCACTTAATATTATATATTGTCTTAGGATTTTTTGGGCTTGCTTAAATGTCTTTTTGCATCTGTTTTTAGTTTTAATGCATTATAGCTTCTTCAAAACAATAAACACATCTACACACACACACAAACACATATATGAATTCTTTTTGTATTTAATGCAGTGACTTATTTACATGTTATTTATTTATTCCTATTTTACATTTATTTACATTTAACTGATTTATATATTTATTTTAGAGTTGTATGAAACCCAGACAGACGATAAGAAGGTGATATATTGGAATGTCAAATACCCCTGGCCTATGTCCAACAGAGATGTATCCTTTGTGAAAATGTCTCACTGTACCTTAAATAGCAACCTTTTCCTCATTGCTAACTTATTTCACTGGGTCATGTCCTTTCATGTTATTTAAAAGTGGTATAACCTTAAAGTCCATCACATGGTTTTATTGACATAACATTGTACAGTGCATGAGAGAGATTGTTTTATTTACATAGCATTGTACAGTGCATGAGAGACATTGTTTTATTGACATAACATTGTACAGTGCACAAGAGAGATTGTTTTATTGACATAACATTGTACAGTGCATGAGAGAGATTCTTTTACTGACATATCATTGTACAGTGCATGAGAGAGATTGTTTTATTGACATAGCATTGTACAGTGCATGAAAGAGATTGTTTTATTGACATAGCATTGTACAGTGCATGGAAGAGATTGTTTTATTGACATAACATTGTACAGTGCATGAGTGATATTGTTTTAATGAAGATGGATTTGACCATAGATTCTATAATGTGCAAACCCATTACATGTCACAGGCCAGAAAGGACAACAAAACATGTGACAGCAGAAAGGACAACATTATGTGTGACAGGGCAGAAAGGACAACATTACATGTGACAGGCCAGAAATCACAACAATACAAATACAAACAGCTACAAAAAATGAATTAGTTTGATATGTCGATGCCATCATACAGAGCCATAATCATGCACCATATCAAACAAGTTCTTTTCCCCTGACATGGAATAAAAACACAAGATGCAGTGTTGTATTTATTACATACCATACCCCCGTTATTGTTATGTACGTTTTCTGAATATCTATAGCTTTACAGTTTGGGCATACAGTATGGATTTACGGATTGAACACCCCTATCAAACATCAGATCAACTATGCACGATTAAATGGGTACCATATGTACTTGCATATAATCTTAGTCTAAATGAAGATTGCATAGACCAAGATCTGCCATTGTATAATGTGCCATCAGATCTGGGTCTATGCAGTTTGTTATGAGTAATCAGTAGAACAAAACATAGACCATGATCTGCCAGCACATTATGCGACAGCAGATCAGGGTCTATGTTGTTTGCAGTTGAACTCAACTTATAAGCGAGTATATAATTCATTTAATTTTTTGTACACAGTTGATCCATAAAAATCATCATCTTTTTACTAAACTTTTTAAACACTGAAGTTTTGTTTTATTGTTGAAAAATTATAATTTTTAATACAGCTGTAGTCTAAAATTGGAAGATTGACATATTGAGAATTAAAGTATACATGTGAATATTGTACACAAAAAATGCAGAAATAAAGCAGGTATGCAGAAATAAAGCAGGTGTTTGAAAATAAAACAGGTATGCAGAAATAAAGCAGGTATGCAGAAATAAAGCATTTGTGAAGAAATAAAGCATGTGTGAAGAAATAAAACAGGTGTGCAGAAAAATAAATCAGATATGCAGAAATAAATCGAGTATTCACTGAAATAACTCGAGTATTCACTGAAAATCTGTTTTGTACATGTGCTTTACTTATTGCCTGATGTCTTGTTCATATTTATTTTAAGAATTTCTCTCCAAGACCAGTATGTGACAAGGAAGGTATCAACTGTTTTTAATAGTCTGTAATTAACCTACATCCATATCATAGTTATCCATTTTTAATCTTATCTAATGCAATACACACATATTTAATCTTATCTAATGCAATACACACATATAAAAGCGAACTCAAACAGCATAATCTCCTTGTGCATGATGCAGGGCTGAGCAAATCCCATAGCCTGACGTCCCGGACCATTCATTTTTGAAGTCGGGCAAGTAAAATTTTCCAAGTCGCTAGTCCGAGACAAGTGCTTTTAAAAAAGTAGGGTAAGTCCTTATTTTCATGCTTTAATCACTGTATCTACCTTTATTTGGCCAATCATGCCCTCCGGGCATACTGAATACTTGATTCTACCCCTCTTCGTGTATACATTTACATTCTGTATAACACATAAATGTGTCTTACCGCTTGACTCCATATTGAGCTAAGCGATCAAATTATCAGCAAATCAAAACACGTCAAACAAAAGAAAGCCAGTATGATCAGTTAGCAGTGTTTTAAGCGATTTTGTTGCATTGTGTTTCTGTGGATAAAATGAGTTTGCTAAATTATTTTCGCAAGGAAGGTAATAAGGGCGATTCGGAAAAAGGAAAATTTTTGTGAAAGTGGATGGATAAAACGTAAGACTGCTACTGAATGTGCAGTTGCTATTTCTCCAAAGAGACATAAGCAGAACCTTTGAGATGCTTTAGAGCATTTGACTACAGGCACTTTCCTCATGTTGAAATATGGGACGAAAGACTTGCAGGTTCTACTTAATCATCTTCAGGGCTGAGCAAATCCCATAGCCCGACGTCCCGAACTATTCATTTTTGAAGTCGGGCAAGTAAAATTTTCCAAGTCGCTAGTCCGGGACTAGTGGATGAAATAAAAATTTGCTCAGCCCTGGCATGATGCTTTTATGCTTTTAGCACAATCACATTAGATGTACTTGAATATAATGGCGATCACATCAGATGTACTTGAATATAATGGCGATCACATCAGATGTACTTGAATATAATGGCGATCACATAGATGTCTCAGAATCCTCCTCACTGTTGAATCCTTTATTTTTTAATACGCAATCATTTCACAAAAATGATAATTTATTTCTTTTACACATTAATTTTCATCCTTCCCCAAAAAAATGAATTTTTTCAATTACTAAAATTTACGTGAAATATGGTAATAAAAAGAGGTTATGTTGTCTTCTGGTCTTTGCAAATGTTTCTTTACAATTCGCATGTTGTATTCAAAGGCTTAAAAGGTAAGATTATGTATTTAGATGATTATAAAGTGACTGCTGCTGACCATGTATTTAGATGATTATAAAGTGACTGCTGCTGACCATGTATTTAGATGATTATAAAGTGACTGCTGCTGACCATGTATTTAGATGATTATAAAGTGACTGCTGATGACCATGTATTTAGATGATTATAAAGTGACTGCTGATGACCATGTATTTAGATGATTATAAAGTGACTGCTGACCATATACCACTATATACAGGACATTTAAAAAGCAAAATGAGATGAGTGAGTGAATCGGACCATTGTGACTATATGACTTTTATTGGGAGATTACTACTAATATAGATCTGACTCTATCAACAGTAGATTAAGAACTAATTGATTTAAATTACTTTTAAAGAGATCAGAATGTTGTACATGTATCTAACAAAAAGACCACACTTTAAATTTAAGAAATTTAAATTTGTTACAGTTTTGCAAGAATTATGTCCATAAATAGACAAGTTATTTAGTTATTGAATGGTTCTTTATTTTGTTTTCTTTCCTTAACCTCTCTTCAGTATGTGTATGTCAGGGAAATGAGAGAGATGGAATATAATGGTAAAAAAATATGGGTGGTCAAAGCCCACTCAGAAATAGTTCCCAGCATCCCAGAAAGAGATGGTGTGATCCGTGTTGATGACTACAAACAGAGCTGTGTTCTTACTACAGATGGAAAAGTGGGATCCAGAGGTGAGAAACATGAGAACATGTAGTGTTACAGTTATGACTGATAGCTGCATATTTCAAAGGGCATGATGTTTTATGATGTTCATTTTAGGCATTATGATGTTCATTTCAAAGGGCATGATGTTTTATGGTGTTCATTTTAGGCAATGGGAGCCATGGTGGCTCAGTTGGTAGAGTGTCAGACTCATAATCCAAGGTTCGATACCCACCCAGGCCAGCCCAGGTCAGCTGCCTCTCTGTGTCCCTGGGAAAGGCACTAAGCTCCCATTTCCTCAGCATGATATATCCAATAATGTATTCCAAGTGCCATTAAAACCAATGAAAATAAAAATCGTTTTAGGCAAGTAAGCAGATGAATAACCTGTTGTTATGCTTTTGACACATAGTTGAAAATATACCCCATTACAAGGCAGACTTGCCTATAACACTGTCCTGGATATAACACAGTTATTGTCATGGATACCCTTTATACCAGTTGTTTATATAATAAACCCCATTATTAGGCAGCCTTGCCTATACCACTGTCCCTGATATAACACAGTTATTGTCATGGATACCCTTTATACCAGTTTCCTATGTAATATACCCCATTACAAGGCAGCCTTGCCTATAACACTGTCCCTGATATAACACAGTTATTGTCATGGAACCCTTTATACCAGTTTCCTTTGTAATATACCCCATTACAAGGCAGCCTTTCCTATAACACTGTCCCTGATATGACACAGTTATTGTCATGGAACCCTTTATACCAGCTTCCTATATAACACACCCCATTATAAGTTAGCCTTGCCTATAACACTGCCCTGATATAATAGTTTTTTTCATGGAATCCTTTATACCAGTTTTTTTAGTAGAATATACATTATTATAAGGCAGCCTTGCCTATAACATAGTACACTTTTATAGCTTCCCTGAAGGCAGTTCATTGAGGGACCACTGAGAATTTGTAGTACTGTAGTTGGCTTTATTGTAGATAGGATTAGTCAATACGTAAGGCCGTGGATCCTTTGTATTGTCAGTCACCTCATAATGGGGATATATTCTGAGGTCAGATCCAGCAGCGGGATGAAATATCACATCTAAAAATATAATATTATACTTAAATAAATAAAAACATTTGTTAAAGTGAATAATTAATATGTAAGAAAGATTTAAAGATTTAGTAGAGAATAGCTTAAATATGCTGGCTAAGTAAATATTATTACTTTTTTGTCTTTGATTACTTTGAGGACGTGATCTTTTTCTGGATCCTATTTTCTCAAGCAGATCATGAGAGAAAATCTTTAAGAAATTGATATGTATGATCAAAAAGTAAACAAAACAGTCTTTTCATCTTTAATGAACCTTACAATTTCTTAAATAAAATAACTTTTCTAAAAAATGAAATTAATCATTTCTACCTTTCTTTTTTCAGCTTATATGCATTACTATGACAATCCTAAAGGTTCCATTCCAACATGGTTGATAAACTGGGCAGCTAAGGTATATACATTGTTCTCTTTTTCCAGTAATAAGGCTTCCAACAATGCACATCATTTTGAGCTAGTGACATGAATTTATTTTGGGGCAATTTAAATCAGACCACATTTATGGCAGATTATACGCTTTATCTTGAAACTATGTATCTTGAAACGCTGTATCTTGAAATGGTTACCTTTTGCAAAGCATGCAGGAATTTTATGGCAGATTATAAAATCAAGTGCTGTATAATAGTGTTGAACTTTCCATTCTAACAGCAAGAACTCAACACCGACCATATATAATCACTTATAAGTCAAGTCCAACTGCAAACAGCATCGACCCTGATCTGCTGTCACATAATGCATTGGCAGATCAGGGTCTATGTTGTTTGTTCTACTGATTACTCCTAACAAACTGCATATACCCAGATCAGCTGGTGCATTATGTGATGGCAGATCTTGTATATACAGTTTGCAGTTGGTCTTGACTTATAAGCAAGTATAAACAGTAGTTTGACTGACAGAGTAATGGACTTCCCAGAAATGTACCATAAGCTGTGAGAAAACAGTAAATCAACTTTCAAATAACTCTTTCAGAGCTTATTTGTATTCAGTCATGTAGATAGTCCATTTGTATTCAGTCATGTAGATAGTCCATTTGTATTCAGTCATGTAGATAGTCCATTTGTATTCAGTCATGTACATAGTCCATTTGTATTCAGTCATGTAGATAGTCCATTTGTATTCAGTCATGTAGATAGTCCATTTGTATAGTGTCATGTAGATAGTCCATTTGTATTGTGTCATGTAGATAGTCCATTTGTATTGTGTCATGTAGATAGTCCATTTGTATTCAGTCATGTAGATAGTCCATTTGTATTCAATCATGTAGATGGTCCATTTGTATTGTGTCATGTAGATAGTTCATTTGTATTCAGTCATGTAGATAATCCATTTGTATTGTGTCATGTAGATAGTCCATTTGTATTCAGTCATGTAGTTAGTCCATTTGTATTGTGTCATGTAGATAGTCCATTTGTATTGTGTCATGTAGATAGTCCATTTGTATTCAATCATGTAGATAGTCCATTTGTATTCAGTCATGTAGATAGTCCATTTGTATTGTGTCATGTAGATAGTCCATTTGTATTCAGTCATGTAGATAGTCCATTTTTGTATGCAGCTCTAAAGCTTAAATTATGAAACTTAAGTAGGGTTAAGGGCAGAATGGAGTGTTTTGAGTCATTATGTTGTCCTCTCTGTATTTTATTTGATTGTGTTGTTTTTTATCATAAGCACATGGTTTGTACAGCCTTGAAAAATCCTTGAATTTGAGGCATTGCCTTGAAAACTCTTTGAATTTTTAAATCATTTTTAAGGGATATGGTAGTTGACAGTATTAAATAGAAAATACTACCATTGGCATCCATGTCCACACATATGAAAGCATATACATTTCACATTTTACTGGCTTGGTTAAAGTTTTATCATTTAGCTCATGATCACAAAGGTTTTTAACACCCTGTATACATAGATATGTCTGGAATCATGAATTTGACAAGAGGATGCAATTTGATGAGTACTACACCATGTATACATAGATATGCCTGGAATCATGAATTTGGCAAGGGGATGCATCTTGAAGAGTATTACACCCTGTATACATAGATATTCCTGGAATCATGAATTTGGCAAGGGGATGCATTTTGATGAGTACTACACCCTGTATACATAGATATGCCTGGAATCATGAATTTGGCAAGGGGATGCATCTTGAAGAGCACTACACCCTCATCACAAATGTAGGTCACCATGTTCTAGAGTTCATGCTTTACTGACTTTAGTTAAATTGTGTGCTTTAGCTTTTGATGCTAGAATCATTAAACTAGATAATTGTATGCATTTCTATAAGTACCACACTTGTGTAGAAAAGGAAGGTCACTGTGACTTACATTTTACATTTTACTGGTTTAGGTTAATTTTTGTAATGAGCTAATGACCACATAGGTATTTTGCATAGGGCTGTGTACATGCAGTTCTACTGAGAAGTAGAAAACTTGGTGGGGACTGGGTAATCTTGAAGAGGACTACTACTTCAATGCAGAAGTAGGTCATTATGGCCAGTATTTTATGCTTCACCAACTTGGGGTAAATTTTGTATGCTAGAATCATGAAATTGATGATGATATGCATCTCTGTCAGTACCACACCAATACAACAAAAGAAGCTCATCTTAATCGATATTTCATCTTTTACTGGCTTTGGTTAAGTTTTTGTGTTTATCTCATTACTACTTGAGTTTCTGGCATGTTCTGTGCATACTGACCTATTTAAAATAATTAAACATAGTGAGAGGATGCATCTTGATACTTTATTGCAAAAATAGATCTATGTAACCTATATTTCATGCTTCACTGAGTTTGTATTTAAAGTTCATTTATTGCTTTTATGTTAAAATCATGAAACTTGATAATTGGATGCATCTCTGTTAGTACTACACCCATAGAGCCAAAGGTCACTGTGACCTACATTTTATACTTTACTAACATAGTGTAAGTATTTGTATTTAGCTCATAAACACATAGATTGTTCAATGTTATATACATACTAACTTACACAAAAGGTCATTTCGGATCAGTGTAGTCGAGAGTATGAATAAATATGTTTATTCAATAGTAAACATTCCATATTAATGACTATGTATTGTATATTGTGATAGACCACCTTCAAGAGGTTAACTGTGTTGTACATATGAATGATTATAGGAATTAAATGAGTGGACTACATGCATTTCATTTGAGACCTCAGCTGTAGTGGCTAATCAAGGTAATTACTGATGCATGAACTATGCTACTGATAGAGGTCATACTGGCTGTCACTCTAAGGTTACTCAAACCCTGTAAATTTCATCCAGTAAAATCTGGCTTCTAGGGGTGGACAATGATAATAGCATCTGAAGCAGATTTTAAGAACATTGAATTTTGTTTTAAAAAAATAATCCAGGTCTTTACCAATTCATTATAGTACCTCTACAGTCTTTTTATTGTGTCTTTTATGCCCTGTCACGGAGGCCAACATTTCTTTATCAAGATTACTTTAGTCTGAATTTATTTCCTGCATGATAATAACTATTTACAAAGGCTACTGGAGGCTACTAAAAGCTTCATATAAGTGAGCTATGTAATCAATGATTACATTCAGGTTTCTTCAATTCCAGACAGGTGTACCAGGGTTCCTGACCATGATGCAGAAAGCTTGTCGTGGCTATCCTGATTACCTCAGATCTAAACAACAGGCATTATACTCCAATTGATGAGGGCAGACTCCTTAGGGCACAAGATATTATATCAATATTGTACATTTTATTTATATTTTTTGCCATGTGATTAATTTAACTTTTTTTATATCAATTTTATCATATTTAAAAAAGAATTTATTGGTACTTATTTTAAAAATGACATACTCTTATGTTTCCATACTCAGAATTGAAATAAAGTTTGCACAGACATGTTTAAGATGAACATTTTTTAAAACAAATTATACTTTATTTTGGCAGACAATCAGTCATAACAAATACAGCCTATAGGCGACTTTTACATTTGTCAGTTTTATCAAGGGCCATGATTTACATTATTCAATACCTCAGACCTATTAAAAAATGTATTCTGCACATATAGCACTCATTCACTATAAGCCCCTTCATTACAACACAGTTCCTGTTATAAGGCAAGCATGGTCATGGATTCCATTTCATTAAGTGGTAGTAAAATTATATGTATCATGTACTTCATTATAAGGCAGTCACACAATAAGTCAGTATACTCTGCAAATCCCATGGACAGCATTATAATGAGGGAGTAACATATGTACTTTATTATCGGGCAGTATACTCCATGACAGGGGTCCCCAACCTTTTCATGCCTACAGGCACATTTGTGACTTTATGAGAGAGTGGCGGGCACCAACCAATTAACTTGACCGGGCACCAACCAATTAACTTGACCCATTTTTTATTATTATTATTCATTATAACCTCTTCCGCGGGCACACAAAAAACCTTGGCGGGCACCCGTGAGCACCGCATTGGGGACCACTGCTCTATGGCTCTCAATGACAGCATTATAATGAGGGAATACTGTATCATGTACTTTATCATAAGGCAGTCTCACAGTAAGGCAGTACACTCTATGGCTCCCATGGACAACATTATAATGAGGGAATACTGTATCATGTACTTTGTTATAAGGAAGTCTCACTATAAGGCGGTATACTCTATGGCTCCCATGGACAGCATTATAATGAGGGAGTATTGTATCATTTTGCTGATCACTTCTTTCAGCCAGCTACCTTAATAAGGAACATTCATTAATTGTTATTTATGGCTGTTAGCAATTACCAGTTTTACTTGGACTGAAACTATCTGATTATTGCTTAACCTGATATGATGACTTTACAGAGTTTCTTCATGAGTATGATTGAAACAGAAATAATCAAAATAGACTTATACAGAGTTAACTCACTTGTTCAGTTTCATTGCACTGATGTGATAATTGTTGAGATTGGTGGAGATTTTGGCATCGTAAGACTTCTGATGATGGATCTAGAAAGAGTTAACTCCCTTGTGCAGTTTCACTACACTAATGTGATAATTGTTGAGATTGGTGGAGATTTTGGCATCCTAAGACTTCTGATGATATATCTGGATAGAGTTAACTCCCTTGTGCAGTTTCATTGCACTGATGTGATAATTGTTGGGATTGATGGAGATTTTGTCATCCTGAGACTTCTAATGATGGATCTAGAAAGAGTTAACTCCCTTGTGCAGTTTCACTACACTAATGTGATAATTGTTGGGATTGATGGAGATTTTGTCATCCTGGGACTTCTAATGATAGATCTGAAAACCACATGTTTTTATGATTAAGGATGATTTCTTGTGAAATGTTGGAATATTTAGCTGTTTCAAAATTTTTATTGTCAGCGCAATACAAAATAACTTAAGAATGTACAAGTTTATGTACATCTCCTGGTGCTTCTCTTGGTTGAATATCTATTCCCCAAATAAGGTCAATCATAAGAAAGTTTGGGGAAAAGTACTCCATTTCCAACTGTCATTAATATAATAGCAGAATGAGTATTTAAAAGTCATTACATTTGCAAGGTTGAAGATCAAGACTCCTTGTAAGAAATACACAAAGTATGTTGATGAATACATTTTTTTCAGTAGGATACAATTATTGAGATCATGTCAATTTTCTGTGACATGTCTCATGTACTTTCCATGAATATTATCATTTTCTTTCACAGAACTGTTATTGCAATTATTAAAATCATATACCATATATGCTTGTGTATAGCCGGGTCCAAATGCAAACAACATAGACCCTGATCTGCTGTCGGATAATGCACCAGCAGATCAGGGTCTATGTTGTTTGTTCTACTGATTAGTTCTCATGAACTGCATAAACCCAGATCTGCCGGTGCATTATGCGACGGCAGATCTGGGTCTATGCAGTTTGCAGTTGGTATCGGCTTATTCGCGAGTATATACAGAAAGAATTTTCCATTTTTATTATTTAATAAGAGACAGAAGTTGCAATCACGCTATTTTATGTCCAGTCTCTCCCAGGGTTCATAGTGACACAATACACTTAGGATACAAGGGACATTGTATTAATGATGTCATAATGTAATGATCAAGTTATTTTGCACAGCACAGTAAGTGTTGATGTTACAAATGTGATGTTCATGTTTTACATTGAGATATTGATGTTAAAATGTGATGTTCATGTTTTACATTGAGATATTGATGTTACAAATGTGATGTTCATGTTTTGCATTGAGATATTGATGTTAAAATGTGATGTTCATGTTTTGCATTGAGATATTGATGTTACAAATGTGATGTTCATGTTTTGCATTGAGATATTGATGTTAAAATGTGATGTTCATGTTTTGCATTGAGATATTGATGTTACAAATGTGATGTTCATGTTTTGCATTGAGATGTTGATGTTACAAATGTGATGTTCATGTTTTGCATTGAGATGTTGATGTTACAAATGTGATGTTCATGTTTTGCATTGAGATATTATCTACTTCTATAGCAAAGACCACTTTCTTCATGCACTTGTAGCCCCCAAGTCTGTAACATACCTATATTCTAACTTGAACCCCATTCACACAGATTACATTGTGGGGAGACCTTTACATGGAATCTGGGAACATGGCCATAATTTCAGGGAACAATGGAATATTGTTGATTATTTTAAAGGAACAGGGAAATCAATTGTTAATTTATTGCAGTCATTTTCAGGGAAGAAGGCAATTAATGGTCAGTTTTAGGGAAGAAGGGAATTAATGGTCATTTTCAGGAACGTAGCAAATTAATGGTCAGTTTTAAGGAACATTAGAACATGATCCTGGGGAATAATGGATTTAATTTTTGGGAAGAAGAGGAAAAGGTACTAAGATTTTCAGGACAGATGTGAACATGGGAACCTTCAAGGAGGGCCTTAGACTTTGCATTGTAATGATGCTGAGTCCTAGAAACATCAGCTTTGCATGTACAAATGGTACTAACATTCAGAAAATGTGTTCCTCTTTACGGAGCAAAAATCTAAACTGATCTCTTGAAATTGACAAGGTCCAAGAGTATAAATTTACAATGAAGACTGTCATATACCATATATACTCACTTATAATTGAGTCCAACTGCAAACAACATAGACTCTAATCTGCCATCACATAATGCTGTGCTGTTTGTTCTACTGATTACTCCTAACAAACTGCATACAGTGTATCTGGGTCTGTGCAGTTTGCTGTTGGACCCAACTTATAAGCAGATATATACAGTAACTAGATGGGAAAGTATGCAAAATGCAAAGGGACCATGATATACTAGTAAATGTATTTTAATTTAGACAGTTTCTGCAGTTATGTCTTGTTTAATATTTTGCAATATTAAAATGTTTCAAATTAATGCTATTATTTTTCCTGTGTTTTCCTTTGTTCACCTACAGTGTATACCTTGCCAAAATTCATCTTACACACATACAAAAAAAGCCAAATTTCTTCATCGTTATGGTCATGTTCCATAAAGGCCTGTTAAAACTGATTTATATATCAATGGAGAAACTTCACTCTACACTTTCAGTGATGTAAAAGTCTGGAGCACAAATTAATCTCATTCTTTATTTACTCTGTTTATTATCTCTAAGAACATGTGTTGTAATTTAGTGTGTAACCATTTTTTTTACTTGTCTTTAACTCTGATAAATGCCATCTGCCTTCTGTAACATTTTCCTAAGATGGGATTTTATTGACCAGACCTTAGTTTCACTAAAAATTTCAAATTTATTGTCAAATTCAGACTTTTTTATATTTTTCTTATTTGCTTGGTTGGTAACAATTATTTTTTTCACAGAATATTCAGCAGACACAAAGGATTTAAATACATTTTGATAAAATTTTGAATTTCTGTGACAGAGTCTTGCCTTATCTCATTATTTATTGAGTTAAAAATAAGAGCATACGTTTCTGCAAGAAACTGGCTGATTTCAACTTGTGGTGGCAGTGGCGTTTCAGGAGAAGCGAGAGCGCCACCTCCAGAGCAGTTGGCTTCAGTGTTAGTCTTGACTTGGTAAAATTGTATCTTCATAAGAATTTGCATATATCAGTCTGGGGAAAAACGGCAAAATGTTTGAGACAAATTACAAACAGATTCTGTATTGGATTTATGTTGTATGTTATATGTACCTTTGCACCAAAAATTGCTTTCTATACCTATAAAAAACATGAAATTTAGACACTGTAAAATTTTATTTTTGCCTTCATCATCAAAATTGTGTCTCTCTCAGCTTCCAACACTAGAAATCAGATCTATGGAAATTGTGAAAGCTCTACACACTAATAAGTCTAGAACCTTGGACTTCAGTTTGAATTACGTGTTTAAGAAAAATGTTTCGAGACAGATGCTTCATCTGAGCAACTGGTCGAATCAGAGTTTGAAAAGATTCCTTACAAAATGTTCATTATTATTATTATTATTATTATTATTTGCATTGCGTCGTCATATCCAAAAGTGGATCAGCAATAAGGTTGTTTTAATAAATTTCCATTGACTGGACACTTTTAGAGAGTAATTTAAAAACAGTGATTAATGACGGACATACGACATATGACAAATGACGGACACATTGCATGTCGAAAGCCCAGATAACTTTCAAATAACTGTCCTTCAAACATTTAGAATTAGGCACATAGGGGTAAAACACAGACTCATAATGTCAATGCTAATTACATACTTTAATTCAACCTTACATCTAACAAGAATCAAACAATGCAATATGATATTTCTTTCAAATGATTTGTCATTCCACAATGATGTATCATGACAAAATCACGAAAGACGGAAAAGAAACATAACTAGTGAGTCAAGCCATTAAAGTCCGGATTACATCGTATTTGCCCTTGGAATGCTGAAGATTTAGTTGTTAATTAAGCTGTAAAAACTTAAGGAGTATCACGCTATAAAACTGATGATAATTCTCTGATACAGCTGCAGTGCGTTTGTTTCATCATCTTTTTTTTTCTTGAATTCCTAAGGAATGGAATATACAAGCATGCTATTTTGGTATCATCCGAAATTACAACGACCTGTGAACGCCCAAACAAACATTTCATTTTATAATATATAGAAGTTGTTGACAATTTGGACCTCGGGCTTTTCTAAGAAACCTCGGATTTAATTTGACGAAATTGAGAACCATACAGAGAATTACATTCAAGCAAATGACATAATTATGGCTACAGAAGGAGACTGAATGATCATCGGATTGTTCAGCAGCGTCTTTTTTGTTTGTGTACTCCGCCGTAGACAGTAGCGGCGCAAGGGGGGGGGGGGGGGAGTCGATTGCCACTGGGCGCCAGTCGAAGAAGGGCGCCGTCAGGGGGATTTTTTTTTTGATTTTTTTTTTGCAGCTGAAATTTTCATAGTATTTCACCTCACCTTAGTGTAACGGGGGCAATTCTTCACAAAACTTATATTTAGATTGGGGTGGGGTGGGTGGAGGTTGGCAACTGACATAAAAAAGTTCTTTGTGGCAAAGTAAAAAGCCACTAAAGAACATTCCCCCCGGGCGCCTCGAACCCCTTTCGCCGCCACTCTCCGCAGATGAAGCACCAAAACCTCATAAATTATGCGTATTCCTGCAATTACTTCCGAGTTCGACGTAAAAGGCCGAGCTATGTTCCGATTTCATTTGGACGGCACAGTATACCGGTGAATCGCTCTCTGAGATGCCTTTAGTTTTTTCACTCGTGTAACAGAGAAATATCGCGAATTTGCGGCCCTTACTTTTCTTATCTCAGGTTGGTTATCTCGGGTCGTCAACTGACGGTTTCATGACGTCATAATATAGTGTGACGCACTTTAATGACGTCAAAATGCTAAACTCAAAGTCAGTGTCAGCAAAATAAGTCAGCAATGTGATGGATTAAAATTGAATATATTTTTTTTACAATGTTTTTTAATCCTGTTTCAAAATAATCGGGTGAAAAAAACGCACTGTAGAGATTTACATTAAGATAAGGAAATCCCAGTCTCAGAATTAATTATTTGTCTTTTGCTCGTCAGAGCCTCGTAAAAGACAATGTCATGTCTCTACTTGGATTTCCTTGTCACGGAGTCAACCCCAACATAGATTCTATTAAATGTCAGTCACTAAACAAGAATTTATAAAGATAATATTATTTTTAAAATGCTGACTACTTTGTAAGTTGTTAATATTTAATATCCGTTGCATTACATTTTCCATAATATTTTTTTCTTCTTCAAAACAGGAAATTGTTAACGAATTAACTAGCTCACTGTTGTATAGGTATGCATATCCTTTCTCACAAGCACTGCTAATAGTATTAGATAATTTAACAATCAACGTAAAATTATCAATTAATTAGTTACATTCCAGAGCAAATAAAATCACATTCGGCAAGGCTATCATGCTCCCAATTATATGAAATCGGTTGGTATGGCAAGAAATACATATATTGCAAATAAAAGATGTATACATTCTACTTTTGAAGGTCTCTAAGCATTCTGAATGACTCAAAGAAACAGATATAAAATTATACATATGTCGAAATTTGTTAGAGATATACAACATACCAAGTAACTGTCAAACGTAATTTCACTGTATATGTGATCATATGTGTCAGTGCTGGGATTCAATTAAAATTGTGTCAGAAAAACATATATTTTCCGTGAGCGAATGATTTACAAAGATTGAAACATCTCTTTAAAAATTATATAAACACATTTATCCTGTTATTTTCAAAACTGCTGTGGTATCAGTTTATATCGAAAGTCGAAATGATGAGAACACTCAATGCCTGACTCAATCAAAATATTGAAGCGCAGGCAGGTAATTAGCATAAGTTCATAGATGTTCAGACAGAATAGTTCAATGATAGTACAGGTCCTACACTGTGCGGACACCTGATGAATGGATGGCAATTGCCTGTGTGCGCTTTGATATTATGATTACGTCAGGCACTGATTGTTCGCATTAAACCGCCGTTCGCTGTATTTTTCTTTAGACATTTTTGGAGTGTATCAACAGCAACCTCTGGACTAAATTTGGAATAAAGTATCAAACGAAATGCAATATTTATCATAAAGACCCACGAAAGATATTTCCAGGTTCTTCTGAACATATGCATGAACTTTGGTTAAATGTTACATGTTTGCGTCTTTATGTTGTTTTCATGCAAAATAATGAAAATAAATGGTTTCACTAAAACACTGGTCATAGGCTTGGACATGAAACTTCTCGAATCCGAAAAGTAGTCTTCCGAGAATGTTTGAATTTTACAAGGATAATCTATATGTCAAAATTAACGTAAAAATGCATAGTTCTTAGAAAATCAACAACGACTGGATGCGATTTCAGACTCAAATGATAATCAGAATATTTGTACTCAAATATTAACTCCTGAGTTTAATATAATTTAAAGTACGGATAAGTTGAATGCAACCACTGGAAACCAGAAAATGTAAGCCATATTGAATTAGAGATCCCTTCACTATAACAAATTCCCTTGATATACAGAGCACCCATATGAACCCCCATCCCACCCACCCACCCACAAGAAAGCACATACATAGAGAGAACAATTCGTTATTAAGAATTTCTTGTTATACCTACCTATTCGTATGAACCCCAAACAATATTTATAACCAGAGATTATTGCAGATGTATATTCCGCTTGACAAGAACTTAAGTCAGTTAAATAAAAGTAATGCAGCTGGGACCAATCATTATTTTGATGGCAGCTGGGACCAATCATTATTTTGATGGCAGCTGGGACCAATCATTATTTTGATGGCAGCAGGGACCAATCATTATTTTGATGGCAGCTGGGATCAATCATTATTTTGATGGTTAATATAAATAATGAATACACTGTACATACAGACTCCATTAGAGAGAAGTATGGTTCAAGCATACTCTTGATGAATTTACCAATAAACGATGATTGCACAGCCAACAATATGGGAAACAAATGCTCTTTTTAATTTACATTTTTCTTTTAAACTGTAAATGTCAAACATGGAAAGTAATTTTATTTAAAAAGACGCACCAAAAAACAAACAAACAAACAAACAAAAAAACAAACAAGCAACAAAAAAAAACAAAAAAACAAACGAGCCAAAACTATCAACCTTAATATATTACTTCTAAATACTGAATGTCAGGGATGCATTTGAATTCCTCAACATAATACATATAAGTGTTTCATAAAGGTACAAACTGGGGGTTTTATTCCGATTTGGCATCTGTAAAATCAATTTGTTTCCCTTTCCCGCCAAACACGTCTTCTCCATACACCCGATCCTTCCTTCGCAAGGTTCCATGAAGCTTATCAAAGAACAGAGAATTGAATCCGAAGTTACAATGAAAATACCTGTGAAATATGAAGAAAAAAATTTAAAAATAAGTGTTCTGATGAAATTATATCCTTAGAAATTTCACTATCATATCTTTATGAATAGATAGCAGTTTCAACTGTTTTCATATTACTATCAATTTCCAATAAAATTCGCACCATATTAAAACTGTAACTGAATTTTACATAACACACCGTGATGTTCCAAGGCGATATTGTATGCCTAAAAACCCTTCAAGAAAACAAACTTTCGTAAAAAGTGATTCTTAGAGTCAAGTAAAGTTGATGCAAACGAATGACGGACCGAATTGTATTCATTATGTATCGTATCAAATAATGAAAGTTTTGTTTCTGCTATATTCCATATACTTAATGTATCCTAATATCTGACCCATATTGCTATCTTATATGTCATTATCAATGGTGGTTACCTGTGATGGTCGTCATGGAACATGGATGACGGTTGCCATGGCCACAAGGCGTCCATTTTGATTCCCGAGTGGTCAATCATGCCATAGTAGTAACCGTACAGCAACAATGTGACAAAGACACCTGTAAAGCGAGCATTGTTGAGAAAATATCTTGACATTGTTGGAAACTTTGATTGAGGTATTTCTTGCAAGAAACACTGCTGTAATATATGAAATTATTTAGTGTTTATATCACGATTATTCTTTCAAAACTGAATTCTCAAAGTAGAAAGCCACCAACTAAGAACGAAAGTAAAACACTGTCAGTATCTCAAAATATTTTTCTTGAGGTGGAAAGAAAATGCCATTTGTTATTTTTTTATGAAGAAACCATTAAATTCTCACAAGCACATAGAAACTCAAGTCATCGTTGTGCTTTACATGTAAATATGGAATAGAAGGATAGAAAACGATATACATTTTGAAAAATGAATTATTTATCATGCATTTCTTTTTCACAAATCGTGAGCAGTAAAACAAATGATGATTCCTAGCCAACTTTTCCAACTATTAGGGACCGACCATTTGGTTTTCGTCGGGAAGGGGGGGGGGGCGAGGCTGGGATATTTGAAGAAAAACTTTCCGGCCCCCATCCAGCTTGAAACAAATAATTTTACTCTGAGTGATTTAGAAAGAAAACTACATCTATCCATTATATTAGTTGAAAAAAAAAATCTTGACGTGAAAGAAATTTTTTTTTTTATCCCTGTTCGAAAGAAAATCGCCCCCCCCCCCCCCCCCCCCCCAAAAAAAAACAAAAAAACAAAAAACAAAAAAACAAAAAAGAAATGGTTGGGCTATTAGAATACTATTAATTTTTTTTACGCTACGCCATCAAGAGCAATCTAAAGTGCTAACTTAAAAGGGTGTTGTCTTGAATCAGTATCCTACTTATTAGCCATGTCGGATAAATACTGTGTATTTATACGGATTAAAAATACGGTTCCTGAAAGCAGAATACACGGTTTAAAGATACGGTACCTTTAAGCAGAATATAGTTAGATGTGGAGTGTAAAATTAAACAAGCAGAATATAGTTAGATGTTGAGTGTAAAAGTAAACAAGCAGAATATAGTTAGATGTGGAGTGTAAAATTAAACAAGCAGAATGTAGTTAGATGTGGAGTGTAAAATTAAACAAGCAGAGAAAATGCCCGACAATAATGACACATGTGCTATAGTTTATGAATTAGTTGATGTATTACAATTTGTGATATTTCAATAACGAACTTAAGATTTAAGAAATGGACAGGCAGTGCTCTTTATTCTTGTCCATCAACTCAGTTTAATGCTTCAGTTAACCTAGGTACAAATATTCAAAATATGAACATATGAGCAATGAAAACAACTATTTCGCACATAAGCCATTACACGCTTTTGGTGACTACACTTTCAAATTTGACAGTGATGACTCTGTCAACAGATACAAAGCAAACAGTGACATTAGATTCTGGCAGAATCAAATAAATTTAGCAGTATGGATGCAGAATATCTTATTTATCATTTGACAGATCAAAGTGTACCATAGTTAGAAAACTCGATATACGGGTTGTACGTTCACTTTGACATACGAAAAAAGATTGTAACATATATTTATAAGGGGAACATGCTTTAAATGCAAACAACAACAACAAAGGTTTAAAACAATTTAAAATAGCCTATAATAATTTTAACCTACCTCCAAGTCATTATTGGAGATACATATTGGTGAAAAAAGATCAATATTATATAATGACAGGACATAATAGGTTCCGATAACGCCGGGATTTACTAGTGATCAGAGACAACAAACTGGGGGAAATACATTGAGTGGAGTTACTTGGGAATTTGAGATTTTTCAAAAAGTCGAATGATTTTTACAGTAATGTGATTAGTGCGGATGGGGAAAACTGTTCTTTTACAGGAGGGTAAGGGTTTGACAGAAATAACAAGATTAAATCAGAGTATCCGGTCTATTATTATCTATTATTATCTATTATTATCTGTATTTTAAATTCAAATTCAAAACAGATCATCTAGTACGCAGTTAGAATCCACTGCTCAAGACACAGGAAAAAACAAGTTATGTGAGAATTTAATTGTAGACGAACATGTTTATGACTCAGATGAAATAATCACGATAAGATATCAGAAATATATTTCAGATTCGAAAGTCATACTTCACTATGCTGTTTGTGATGATGGTATATTTTTGTTTTCAAGTACTATTGTGATGAAAATGGATAATATTGTTGACTACAACAACAACTTGAAGAAAAAAAATCATCCAATAGCTTTAAAGAAGGGCTGAACTCTGCCATACAAAAATATGGTTCCAGCAGCTGATGTGCATTCTGTATCAATTCATCAAAAAATACTCAAGGAAATAAAAGAAGAGAACTTGTATAAAATTATGCATAGAAGAAGGCCACAAATTGTGACATGATTTACAAGACAAAGGTCCTGAAACAAACAAACACTTGTTTATAATCATTGTGATAATTGCTGAGACTTGTTTTATTTTCTTTTTTAAAAAAGGCTATGAATTTTTTTATCCTTTTTATTGCAGTGTCTACACCTCTGATCAAAGCTGCAAACAACACACCAACTAATTCTAGAATAAGCATAATAAAATGATCAGTCAGGAAAGAAACAACCTGTCTAGCTATTTTCAAAAGAAACAACCTGTCTAGCTATTTTCAAAAGAAACCACCTGTCTAGCTATTTTCAAAAGCCAGCTTATTACACTGCAAATGATACTATGTAATTATACTACTGTCTTTCTAGAAAACTCTAACAAATATATGTAGATAGATTTCATGTCTTATTTTAATTTGCCATGAATAACTCTGTGATACGTTTTCCGCCATCATTTCCACCAGCATTTGTTCCTCCTCCATCTCATGTTAAACATTTTACCAAAATATTCTATAGGCAGAGCAAGACATACAATAATCATACCTATAACTGCAATATTTGTGGTAATTGTCACATCTTTCATTTGGGAACAATCGGTTTGTTTTTGTCCTTTTATCTCATGGTTACTCATGGTTACTTTTTCTCTTACTTTTTTTAATTTATATTTTTGATGTTGTCTCTACAAAAAATTATCCTACTCCGTTAAATATCCAGCTGTCTGTGCTCTTTTGCTTTCAAAACTTTGCAACAGTTCTTGACGTTTAAATGTATGTTTTTGTCTGTCTCTTTACTGATAACTTTATGTCTTCTACGTGTCTGTCAATCGTTCTATCCTCTCATTTCATATATATGTTCTGTTTCCAAATCAACAACTGTTACAGCATCTACGTAACCTCCCAATTCTCTATCTTCGTGCAAAGTAAATAATCTGCGTTTGGCAGGTGGAGGTTTTCTTGTTCGTGGTAATCATCAATTGAAATTTAAGACTCTCTTAATTCCTGATCAAAATGGTTCATTTGTGTTGATTGTTTGCATCTCTTTCTCTCAGGAATTTGTATTGATTGTCTAATGGCAACTTTTTCTTCTAGCTGATCGTGGAATGGTATTTCTTTTGTGTATTCTACTGGCTCTGTCGTTTCTTTTAAGATTTCATATGCACGTTTAGCAAATGTTTGTCTTTTCTGACCTACATTTTTATACATTCTTTACTGAGCTGAGGACTAAAAACTCCTTTCGAACTTTCTGAGTAATTACGTGCATTTTCTGGTCCAGACCTTCCTTTGAATACCATATAAATTGCACAATCTCCACCTTTAAATGCAGTTTAGTATATTTGTTAATAAATTCATCACTTGCATTGTAATTGTTAGTAATGCTTAAATCTTTTATTATCTGACAAGCATTTAAATCCCTAAGTCTAGATTGTTGCGGAGTTGTTCAATCCTCTATTGATAGATTAGATTCATTTAAATATAGTTCAATATTTTCTACTGATTAAATGTATTCATAATCATCTATCGGTTAATCTTTATAAAGATTACAACTTTCTGTAATTTTCACGCTATTTAAATGGATCAAAAACAATTTTAAAAAGAATTTGGTTTCACATAAGATGAAAACTGTAGTAGCTTTATTTCCAACGATAGAGTTGAATGAAGACTACATGCCTTCAAACGGTATCAGATACTGTTCTGGGTTTTAATCATTCAAGAAGGGGTTACCTCTATCTGCAAAAACTGCTAATTGAATAACAGTCAAACGCATCAATTTAAAAGAACGGTACAGAGGAAAAGCAAAACACAGAATATAAATGTGTACTGTATGTTTTGCAGTCCATACATTGTAGTCCTTATTTTCTTCTCTCTAAATTTGCGTGTACTTCTTCACACAGGATTCGCCATTACCACATGAATCATTAAAGTCAGCTATGTCTTTCTCTTCTTCACATTTCGAACATGTCTTAGTATCCATCACTTATATTTTACACTTTTTTATTTTCAATGAATGTTTCACTGCTAAAATATTACTATTGTTACTTTCGACACAATTAAAAGATGAATTAAAGTCGACGTAATTATAACTTAAAGCATGGTGTCGACTAATTTGCAAGCAACCTAAAATCATGTTTGCCTTCATCTTATAATTTTTGCTGGAAAATAAATGAAAAGTTGAGGAAACAAAACGAAGAAAGGACGAAGATTGAAAAATCACCAGAGAAGGTAATGTAAAAAAAGAAAGAAAGATCCACATACAGTTGAACTTGGTAGACAACTTGGAAAACGTTCACAAGAATTCAGAAGATTAAAAACAGGAGAAATAAAAGCATGAAGCATCACAAGATGAAATAAATTATACAAGTTCGTGTAGCTGAAGCGAAATATATTAACGAATAAGCAGTGGTATTGTTGTCTTAGATCTGGTGTTGATTAGGTCTGGTGTTGATTCGTACAATGAACACAGTAGTTACATTTTCAAGCATGTTATACCTGATAAAACAAAGTAAGAACAGCCAGTTAAATTAGTTACTATAACAAAACAACTCCACAATCCAACTCCAGAAATGTTGTAAATTTGTACAGTAATAAATAACAAATCCGACAGACAACATAATTAACACTCTTTACCATACAACTAGCAGTCGGTTACAGTATGCTTTGAAAAAGACATTTTAGATATTGATAGTACTGGAGTACTGGGACAGTTCTGGAGTTCGCTGCAAAAGCTTTCAAGGACAAGTTGACAACAAACAAAGTTAGTTTTAAAACCTGACAGGATTATGACATCCAAAATCAGCAAGCTAAACAATATTAACATGATACGCAAGACAATAGCTGATAATGGGATTAATCAAGATGATTTTAATTTGACAGTTGTTGAGTATAACAGGTACAAGAAAATAAAGAATGCTATCAGGAAAAAAATAAAATATGCTGAGTGTTAAGATACTTGGAGTCTGAAAAAAAAAACTTTTTAAGAAGAGGGAAAGAAATTAAAGGATAAAATTGTTCGAGAGGCTTACAGCACACAACAAGTTATTGGAGGTAACAAAGTGCAGTAAGTACGAAGCACGTTAAAGGATATAACTGAAATGGAAAATCTATAACTCTTAGCTGTTTGAATTTTAGCTGTTTTAACTTACACCACATAAATGGAAAGCTGTTTCACAGGAAGTAATTATCTGTTTCAATTATTTCGTCACAACCGTACATATGAAGAGAGAATTAGACACGATGAAAACATGGAACAACTGTAGAGAAAACCTGAGGAGTTCAATGAGAACGGAGCAAGGATACTGGAATACCTGAACGAAAGATTGTGAGAACTAGGCTTGATTACTCAGTTGTTTAATAACTTGGATGATACTTTTATTTTATATGCATCTACTCATCTACTGTATTTATTGCCTTGTAATGGGTGTTAGTATTTATGTTGACTACATGCTTCTTTAAAGATTTCCTTGTTTTTCTGTATTTATAAAATAGTACGAATGACAACGTAATGGAAATACATAACTTCTTATAAACATGAGAAAACGCCACAGGGTGTTAAACATCTTAATCCGACACTTCCTTGTATTACACATACTTCCAGCAATATTAAACGTGAACACAAAATTTACAACTGTCAATACCTACATTAGACTATCAAGTTTTGATTATACCTGGATTATTTTTAATATTGTTGGATGTAAAATTTAAAAACGATGCTAACAAGTCAGTGGTAAACAATTTCGGAACAATGCTTGATAAAGTCATAACCATTTATTTAATGATAGTGATGACCTATTAAAGTTGATAGACTATAACAATTTCATGATACATACATTTGTGGTTACCGTAGTGATGACCTATTCAAGTTGATAGACTATAACAATTTCATGATACATACATTTGTGGTTACCAGCGTCGGTGAGAACAAAGAGAATAGAGCAAGGTATCACGAATGAACTGAGAAAGTTGAGATCAGGAGCAGGTAATGTACAAAATACTGATATAGAAATTATTCCGTTTGTATACGGAAAGAAGTTAAGAATACCACTTGACTTCCAGATTCTAACAGATGATTGCTCGTTTTATTACTTTCTTCTACATCAAGATTTGAGATTTACCATTACATTACAAGTTATAGAAGGAGGCAACAAAAATTACGAACTGGAAAATAGTTTCCTCTAGTATTATACATTTTCTTCAGATTCAATGTTAATCCTGTAACAGCAAGTACATAAACGAAATATCTTTCTTCTACGACAACATCCAGATAGGAGTGTTGATGTGACAGCTACTACTACGTAAAAAAATGTCATACTTGATTCACAACGAATGAGTTTAAAATAAACTTTGATACACTGGAAAAATGACAGTAAAACTGATCCAGACAAATTGTTTTTTTTTAAATCTAGCGATAGAAATGGTCTACATTACCGTGGAATGGTTACCCAACATGTCTAGATTACCATGAAATGGTTACAAAACATGTTTTATTCTCAGGGGTATAGACTGAGGCAACAGTTTATAGAATAAACTAAATATTTATTCGACGAACAGCAAAAACGCACGCAACTCAGTAATCTAAGTGATAAATTTTTTTGCATGAAACACTATCATATCTGAATTGATTGTATATGTACACATAATAATGGATTGCATGGTACAGGTCATACACAAGATAACGTTTAACAAGGTATACACCTGCAGATGAACAGAAACGAAAATAAAGATACGGACAAAATGTTTATTTATTTTGCTTCAGATATTCAGTTAAACAATCAAAACAGGCAAATCAAATACATACTGTCTTAAAGAAAGTTAATTTAAATAAATGGATGAAGTATGTTTTGAGATTTCAGATGATGGTATTTTTGGTGAGTGTGACAGATGTAACATGAATGATGCAGTTGAGCGAGAAGGTATAAAAACACTTTTGACATGTGATTTTCAAATAATTACCAAACCTGATGGATGATGAAAGGTAAAAGACATCTCAAAAACAGTACAAGTTAATAATAGATGTATACATCCAAGACGCCTCGTCTGTTACCCGCGCAATATCTACGTGAAATAATGGATGACATTGTCAGGGCTATGAAAAGGAATAATATAGCAGAATCCTATGTTAGTCTGGACTACACTTCTAGCATACGAAAATAGAACCATATCAAAAAGTACTAAAAATTGCTGTACGAGATACTCACGTTGAAGGGCAAAGAAATAAATATAAAGAACGTTGGTTTGGTTGTGAAATATTTAAGTTATATGCCAGTTTTGAGAAAATCAGATATGGTAATCAAACCAAAAACTATCCTTTCTTCTTACATAATATATTTTCCGAGTATAATTTTGACACATCTATACATCACTCCAACACAAACAAACTAACATCAGCCAAACCATATCTAATTATTACGGGGGTGGGTGAGGGGTATTTCTTCATTACATCAACACTAAAAACTAGATGAATTCGGATACCTCTCTTAGAACAACAAGAGAAATAAACACCGTTTTTTATATCCACACAGAACACTTTTATCTGAGATTGAAATAATATTTTTAAGAGCCTCATAACATGATTATATGTGGTGTTTTTAAATAGCCTCATAACATGATGATGATGAATTTGGATTAAACTCGCGTGCGACCAATCTGGTCATGTGCGAGGATTCATAACATGATTATAATGTGGTGTTTTAAATAGCCTCATAACATGATTATATGTGGTGTTTTTAAATAGCTTCATAACATGATTATATGTGGTGTTTTTAAATAACTTCATAACACGATTATATGTTGTGTTTTTAAAGAGCCTCATAACATGATTATATGTGGTGCTTTTTAAAAAGCTTCATAACATGATTATATGTGGTGTTTTAAAATAGCCTCATAACATGATTATATGTGGTGTTTTTAAATAGCTTCATAACATGATTATATGTGGTGTTTTTAAACAGCTTCGTAACATGATTATATGTGGTGTTTTTAAATAGCTTCATAACATGATTATATGTGGTGTTTTAAAATAGCCTCATAACATGATTATATGTGGTGTTTTTAAATAGCTTCATAACATGATTATATGTGGTGTTTTTAAACAGCTTCGTAACATGATTATATGTGGTGTTTTTAAATAGCTTCATAACATGATTATATGTGGTGTTTTTAAACAGCTTCGTAACATGATTATATGTGGTGTTTTTAAATAGCTTCATAACATGATTAAATGTGATGTTTTTAAAGAGCCTCATAACATTTATTACATACGGTGTTACAAACTGGGGGAATAAAACAAATAACACTTCACACGAAAAATTGCAGCATCAAAGGCGGAAGTAAGTTCAATATAATGGTTTCTTTATAATCTCCCTTTGCCTAATATATGTGTACTATTTTCCTGTACCGTATATTTCATCTGTGTATGAAATTTTCCGGAATGTTACATACATTTTTCCTCAAGCTTAAATCAGAGCAAATATACGTTAACAGAAAATTAAAGTGGCAGGGAAATGTTTCCATTATGACCGTTTATATTTCTTTATCAGACCAGGAAAGTAAGTCGTAAGAAGGATGGTGAGCAGAGGAAATCACACATCGAATTTAGTACGTTATATTGCTTTTGACTGCATAATGATAAAGATAGACAGGAAGCGGTTGGCTAGGAATCATCCTTCTTTTTAATTACTGTCGTGCTCGTCACCTTGAAATTCACTGGTACTATCGCAAGAATTACTTTTGTAATTGTAATTGGATTTTAAGATTTAGCATAACAACTTATTACTCCAAATTTGTACGCTTTAAACAATTTGATTTTGGACCTATACTTACCAGCATGCAATGGTACGATAAATGCTGGCAGGGCGAGAACTACTTGATATGTGGTAAATTCGAACGGATGCATGGCTACAGTGCTGAAAGCGGTAGGACTTCCGTACCGATGGTGGACTTTATGGATCTTCCGGTACAGGTATGGAGTATGAAACAACCGGTGGAGATAGTAGCTGACTGTTTCGTTATACATATAGAGAGCAAAGGCAGAGAAAATAAGGTATGCCCATCCGTTGTCAGACACGCTTGTATACAGACAGCATTTTCCTTGAAGAAACATAAGAAAGAGCAATGAGTGTTTGTCATGGCTTATGCAAAATGGAAAGAAATTTCTTGCAAAGTGCGAAAACGCGTAAAATTGTGTGTACATAGCATCCAATAGCAAATGTTGATTAAAATAAAGGCAAAACTTAAGCACTGTTGATTGAAGCGAAGCCCAATAATGCAATAAGCAAGACGAGAGCGCAAAGTCCGTCTACAGTATAAATACTTTTATTCTTTTGTTGATCTTAAATATTTAATGTGTGAACCAAGACCGCACATTATATTCTGACATTGGTCAACAACCGAAATATGTTTGAAAAGGTTGATCTATAAAATTATATGCACTTGAATTTTGATAACGTTACAAATGTACTGATAACGAGTAAAAGAAGAGCGTACCCCCATTCATAATATAGCAGGAAACGAACCCAGAACCTGTGGAGCCAAGTAGCATGTTGAAGGACCCCAGCATTATCTCGTGTCTCTCATTGTCCAGGGTTAACCACCTATCTGGTTGGCATTTCCACTCCTCCGCCTGGAAAAGATTAAATGAATAATGGACAAACATTAGAACCGAACTTCCCAGTAGGTCCTTCTTCCAATGATATTCAAGATTCAAAGGCGTCCTTCTCTTTCAAAATTCTTCATGTATTTTTGTGTATAATCTATGTCATAACAAGATACCAGTATCGATTTCTCTATTCAACACTAGCTGAAAAACTTGTATTCCATAGTTACAATCGTTGTTTCACTTTTTATTTTCCCCCTCTTGCATTTTCTTTGATATTATGACAGTAGAAGCTAGTTTTCTGCAACTTTGGAGTTTTTTTAAACAGCTACTTGCAAACGATGCAACATACTTGAATTCTTTCCTCTTTCAAATTTAATAATTTTCTTCCCTTGCTTGGAAATAATAAACATCTGCAATTGTGGCACTGAAAAATCATCAAACCAGATTAATTGAAGCGAATAATAGTGCTATTCATCGACTATCGCAGTTGCTTTGTCATGAGTGGAGGACAGAAAACACTAAATGTCTGTATCGATGTAAAGCTTTTATAATTTATTGTACAGTGTGTTAGTAACTAAACCCGCCTTAACTGGGCATATAGCGCAGAATTTCAGAATTTCTGCAGTACGGCTATAGATAGAAAAGAAACATTTTTCTGTATACGTTTAGAAGACTACATGAATTACAGTAGACTAAAGACACTGTGCAAAACGTAAAACTTTGTACGTATGGTGATAAAGGTTAAGGAAACAAAAAAGCACTGAAAAAAGCATGAGACTAGCTGTATTTAAACTAGGGAACTATTTGTATGCGGCAACAATCCGTGCACCATTAACTAGCCGATGGTAAACTCTGACATAGACAAAAGCGGTAACAGCTTGAATAAGTCCTTGAAAGAGACTTTATATGGTCAACTTAATTTATAGCCCATCAGTTTCTGCAGCAACATGCGGTATGAAACTGTCAAAACTGTGGTCTAATGATGCATTGTTAATGATATTTCCTATGTTTGTTTGTTTGTTTGTTTGTCTTTGTTTTGGAAGGGTGGGACGTTCTTGTTGTTGTTTTATTGAACATTTATTTAAAATACACAAAATCTTCAACATTTGAGGCATGTCATAATTGTTGCTAGGTTGTACTGGTGTTTTGCTTTGCTTGGCCTTTGAGGATGTATTCCTTTTACATCCCATGCATTCTGTAGGCTCTGTCGGTTAACTTTCTTGCTTTTTGTCTTCGCTTTGTATTGTTGGCAATGATTCCAATTTGTAACAGAGATTTTCGATAAGAATGAGCAACATAAAATTAAGCACAGACCGTGTCCCAAATAATACTTTTCCTCTTTTAACTCTTTTGTTTGCTTTGCTTTGCATTCCTCCTTAATTTATTTGAGATCTTCATCTATTGTTTCCAATTCGTTTTGATTTATCTCTTGCAAATTATAGACTCTGTTTAAACTTGGAATATTGGTGCTTACGCCTTTATATGATTCCTGACAAACTTGGGGTGTATATTTCATTCATATACTCGGCAGCCTTGCAGACATAATTTAGTAAAGTTATTCTGGGTTGTTGTTTTTTTTTTGTTTTTGTTTTTTTTTTTTGGGAACAGTTTTTTTTTTTCCATCACATTCCAAATGGTCATGGTACTGTTTTGTTTTTCATACCCGAACGTGCATCTGTATACTGTACTTAAGTATTATTTCTTTCTTCGATAATGATCGTATTCTCTCATCATCTCTCGCGCCTTGCATCCTACAAATATGTACAACTTTTTAGCGCTTTTTTGCGTGCATACATCCTGTCTTGTACCTACCTTGTGCCGCCTTTTGATGTAGAAATACCACTGAAATCCTCCGGCCATACCATAGAACATGAGAAATGACGTCGTTATTGCCAGCGCGAGGTACATATGGAGATTTTGCAAGCGGTAGTATTCCAGCACTGCAGCTAGTGAAGGAACAGATACTATTCTAGACGTGGACAGAGTCCCATTCAATGAGGAATCCGTAGTATGAAGCCAAACACGTAGGTAATCCTTACCAAGATATACCATCACAAGTAACCACTCTCCTGTAAACAGTATTGTGAAATATTCAAAATTATACTTTTCCGACAATATTACTCCTCAATTAAGGTAAATCCATCGAAAACAATTGGAAAATAGAGCTCAAAATATGAAGTACATTTTAACCTTTATCTGTATCATGTATTACAGGGCAATTGTGTCATCTTTAAAATAAGAAGAATATTATTTTCATAAACAAAGCTGAACATTACGTATGATCAAACTGCAACTTGCAACAATTTCAGTTCAAAGCCAATTTTCTGCAAGTTACCCTTTACATTTTTGTATATAAAAACTCAACATAATAACAAAAAATCTAACAAAGATAGAAATATAATAGTAATTAATCCTACAGCATTCGAGAAAAAATATTCATTAATAAATCAAAATGCAAACTCACCTTGGGCCGCTGTTGCCAGGAAAAACACTAGCACCATGACAACGGCTTTGGAAATGGTATCCTGCCAATCTATTTTCATTATTGACAACATGTTGGTGTCCTGGAATGGTCTTGTCAGCTCATAATAGTGTCAAATTAGTATTTCCTGTACACAAACAATAAATATATTTGACCTTTGACATCAAACAAATCGAATGTAAAACTAAACGAGTAATGAAATAAGCATATGCATATATTGTTCAGCCCATTGATGACATCAAACTGATATTTCCGTCGTTGAAATGAGCATAAGTTTACAAAGTTAACAAACACCAGGTCGATAGGCTCTGTGCGTATTTTTTCAGAATGATGCGTGCTTTGGGATGACTTTCTTGGAGGGGAAGGGGGGGGGGGGGGACTAAACCCGTCCAAAAATCAAAGATTTTCTTTACATCTGTTGTTTTAATACAGGAGGGGAAGCTTTCTCACATTTTGCTCCAATTAACAGATTTCTAATTACTTTTAACTGAACATTAAGACCCTAAGAAAGTAAATTACAGAATGGGCTGCATTATTTGATGCTGATGTGTAAATATTAAATCTAAGCATGGTAATGTTTCTTATCGCATCATACGATTCTAGTTGTTGAGAACAGTAGGCAGAGATCTGAACAGGAGTCAAACGTTAATCAATTATTAGCTTCCATTTCATAATAAATATCTGATGACTAATCTATTTTCTTGACCGAAAATAAAAAGAAATCTTTTTAAATTATCATCACTTTATGGATTCAACTCTGGCCGTTTATTATACATAACTTCCCTTAGGGCTCGGTAACTTTAAAAAGTATTATAATTCTGTCAGATAATTCGTATTGCATTCGAAGATATTTAAATATTCTAACTTTAATTATTGAGAATTGTATGTATGTATGTATGTATGTATGTATGTATGTATGTATGTATGTATGTATGTATGTATGTATGTATGTATGTATGTATGTATGTATGTATGTATGTATGTATGTATGTATGTATGTATGTAATGTTTAAAGGCACCTCAGCACAATAGTAGCTATATGGTGCCAACTAAAAGAAAAAGTTCAAAAAATGTAAAAACGAAGAATTGTACACAAACTTTAAGAAGATAAACCCTTCCAAAAAAATTTAAACATGAAGTATAACAATACTAAGGATGAAAGGTAAAGATGTAAAAATATTTCAAAGGTATATAAAATGAAAGACAAGGGTAACTTGATTATGGGTCTAAGATCAATATTTAAGAAAATTCCTTTGCAAAGCTTTGGGCTTGGTATGTATGTTCGTTCTAATTAGGATGAGTCGAAGGATGACACACAGAAGGCAATTAGTTCTAATTAGGATGAGTCGAAGGATGACACACAGAAGGCAATTCGTTCTAATTAGGATGAGTCGAAGGATGACACACAGAAGGCAATTCGTTCTAATTAGGATGAGTCGAAGGATGACACACATAAGGCAATTCGTTCTAATTCGGATGAGTCGAAGGATGACACACATAAGGCACATAAGGCAATTAGTTCTAATTAGGATGAGTCGAAGGATGACACACAGAAGGCAATTCGTTCTAATTAGGATGAGTCGAAGGATGACACACAGAAGGCAATTCGTTCTAATTAGGATGAGTCGAAGGATGACACACATAAGGCAATTCGTTCTAATTCGGATGAGTCATAGGATGACACACAGAAAGATTCGATGGTTTTGTTTGCTAATATTTTTTTAAAGAAATAAATCTTCGATTTGCACGGCTTTGTTTCTCTATTATGTGCCAATGCGATTAACGGCTGCATTACTACATCGATAAAAAGAAGTTCTGATTCTTTCCAATAATTTTAGGACTGCGACTTTTACAAATTTAGATTGCACATATAATGCTTCAAATTGTGTATTTTGTACAATTATTTATTGTTTTCATACGAAAATGAAGAGATTTTTTTTCGTTACCACATTTCTTGCGCGGATTGACGCAGTGAACATTGTTGGGGTGAGGTATTGTAGAAACATGACAGAACGGTCCAACAGATTTCAGAGTGTAACATCATTAAGCAATAGATTTTATTGATTGTGAGTTAATTGTAAGGATTTGGTGTCTATTTTTGTTTTTATGTCTGCGTTCAGACGTGACTTTTTTGTGTTAGCAAGTTGCAGTCTATTTCGGTAACACAGGATGTAGCCAAATTTCGATTGTCACTTAATTTCGGTTTGCAATTGACACTAATTAATGCCAGATTTTTCCATCGTTTTCAGACATGATTATGATTGTAATGACAGTTAAAATCGCCACTTAAACAATTTTATTACTATACGTAATCAAGAGTTTTTCTTAAAACTTTGTACCGTTTGTCGTTGAGTGTAACAGGTATATAATACTGTATGGGTGACACAGAATATCGAATAGCAACAGATTATGTAAGGTCAGTCACTGACAATTTGCATGATTCATGTGGAAAACTAATTATAAAAAAGTTCATGCTGGAAGCTTGCTTTTTGTTTTTGTGAGCATTCTTGATGGTGCCCTCTCATTTGTGAGCATTCTTGATGGTGCCCTCTCATTGTTTACATATACTTAGAGTGTCAACAGTCTTGACATATTTTAATATCTATTCATTCCGATGGAGAGAGAGAGAGAGAGAGAGAGAGAGAGAGAGAGAGAGAGAGAGAGAGAGAGAATGAAAAGAAGATGAAAAAAGGAAATAGACTTAAATATAGAAATACAGGGCACATATACTTCCTAAATGGAAAAAGAAAGTAGTTTTACAAGTGATATTGCTACTGTGGCGATAAAAGTGGTGTCACCACTGTGGCAATATATTTTTTTTCCCCACTGATATATTTCAGTTTCTCACTGTGAAATATATAATAAAAGTCAATTTGTTCTAATTATGATGAGTAGAAGGATGACACACTCGATAGTTTTGTTTCCTAATATTTAGCAAATTTTAGAATAAACATTAAAACAATAAAAAAACTATCCATCTCTGTCAGAATAAAAAACTAAAGAATTTAAAAGGCTTTTATATCTAACTATTTAACAAAGCTGGACTTTTCTGTATGTAACATGTAATAAGCGGTACTTGACTCTTCATTTCTCCATAAATCTCTTTTTTATGTTATATTCCAAACAGGGCGTATCATTAAATTTACAACTTAGCTGTAACAAATATCTTCTTTATTTAATTTATTGCACTTTCTTGCATTGTTGATGTTATGATGAAAAAAACTTTCAAATTAATCACTTCTGCATCTTCTTTGCCTAAGAGAATATGTATGTATGTTTGTATGTATGTATGTATGTATGTATGTATGTATGTATGTATGTATGTATGTATGTATGTATGTATGTATGTATGTATGTATGTATGTATGTATGTATGTATGTATGTATGTATGTATTGATTTATGTATGTATGTATTTATGTATGCTTGTGTGTATGTATGTATGTATGTATGTATGTATGTATGTATGTATGTATGTATGTATGTATGTATGTATGTATGTATGTATGTATGTATGTATGTATGTATGTGTGTGTGTGTAACGGCACACCATCACCATCCTGGCTATATAGTGCCGAGTAAGTTAAGGTATCTTATATAGCACACAAAACAGAGGTAAAGACAAAAATTTGCAAAATCCTTCAAATGCTAAGTCTAATTTTTGATATAAATCGCACGCTTTTAAAAGATCCAGGACTATACATTTTAATAATTCTAACTCATAGATGTACCTAGATTACGTTATGGAAATTGCTAATAGGTAAATATATTTAACAAGCTTACACTAGCACAACCAATTTACTTTTCTTAGTTTCTAAAACTTCAAAAAAAAATTACAGACTAGAAAAACATTTCAAAGCCATTTTGGAACAGCCCCTATAAGTAAATGTATTGAAGAGCACATGCACAAATGTCTTCACATCATAGGGGTCATGTTCAAACCATAGTGGTCATTAATGTTAGGGGGCAGTAACCTCGGCTTTACAACTACATGTTTAAGGAGTCAATTCAAAAATGAATGTGGATGTTTTAGACTTAATCAACTTTTGGTGAAGTTTCGGAAACCTAAAAAAAAAAAAACCCGCATAAATGCATAAATTGTTTGTTTTAGTGGCAGTTGATAAATATTTTTACCTATTTGTAATTGCAATAATATATATTTTTACCTATTTGTAATTGCAATACTATATTCTTGTATTCCTATAAATTAAAATGAATTACAATGTATAGTTTCTGCTCTACTCATTTGGCCAAAATCCGTTGTGTAATGACCAAGATGATCAAACAGGTTAGAGAGTTATAATTCGTCCCAAGCAGGAATCGAACCAGTGCCGAGTGCAAGGGCACCTATGAAGTATCTCATATGCACCAGCGCCAAAAAAAACACTTGACCACGCGCTAGGCGCCCAAATACGACGAAAAACCCACTCGACCACGCGCTCGGCGCCCAAATACGACGAAGAAGATAGAACGAAAGGACTTGATATACACGAGAACTCACAAAATACTAATAAATGTATGATTTGAATAACTATAAATGTATTCATGGAAGACAGATGTCTTACCACTGCACATGAATACTGATCTAAACGCAGAGCTAAGCCAGACGTACGGACGGACAAGGGCAAAACTATATTCCCTACGACATTCGTGGTGGAGCATAAACCTGGATATATGTAAATATCTGTTTCATAGATCCACACTGTAAAGTACTGCACATGAACTAGAAGTCTTCATACAAAATAGTAGTATGTTGATTCGAAACTTTTCTCGGTTTCCTCCCTTGAGTGTAATTTTATGTGTGGTTGTTAGTACAAACAAAATGAAACCGTGATGGCAGTGATAAATGGGTGATGCTCGAGTTAGAATTCATGATGTCCATTCATTAATATTTAATGCGTGAGATCGAGCTTTGTAGCGAAAGCAACATGCTTATTAAAGAGATCAACATGTATTTTTCAGCAAGTCTTCAGTAAATATCATCAGTATATCAGTAGTCCCCCGGTTACTCACCCCCCACATCCCCACCCCCAACCCCCACCCCCGCCAAATCTTATCATTCCTGACATATTTTCAGTCAACGTGCACATTAACATACACGGTTGATAATCATACTCAAAGTCTCAATTCACTATCTATATAGTCACGAGGAGTTTTGCACCCATGCACTAAAGCAGGCGCTCTCTAACATGGATTAACGATCAACTTATTTTCAGAACAGCTACAATAATAATAATAATAATAATAATAATAATAATAATAATAATAATAATAATAAACGAAAAGAAATATGACTCTGTACCTTTCTAAGCTCGACTGCTCTCGTAAGCTACAATGAACGGTTATCGATCATGTAGTGAACGACCCAGATTTTCAACCTGAGAATTCGTGAACAAATGTACGTTTAACAAAAGGATTATAATTATAGACAGATGTTCATGGTCAATCACTGACGATTTATTTTGGGAGAAAAAAAAAAGAGAGAACATCTACCTTTGTCATGAGCCAAGAAAAATGTTACCATGGCAGTTTTCTAAAAAAAAGAGGTAAAATACCTTATAATTCACGATTTGTTATTGTTACGCAGTTGTGAAACAATTACATGTAATTCTAAATTATACAAGAGTTGCTAAAGTAATGCCAGTCAATCAACCAACAGAACAGAACAAAGTACAAACTCCGTTACACACAGGTCACAGATGTGACATACGAGATTGTAAAATTCAACTGACAAAAAAAAAATGTAAAACAAGTTTATATGTTATAATTAATTGTCATTTATAATTTGCAGATTATTTGTATTAAATATATGAATATTTATACCATAGACCAATTTTGTACAAATTTTAACTATAAAATTACTGTTACCTGTACTGTTATAAAATTACTGTTACCTGTACTGTTACTATAGGATATATAATGACATTATCTTCAGTAGCATTTATAAATCAAACACACCCTTTCTTACTTTCAATATTCAACCATGTATCAATATCAATTGCTAATTTGCTGTTAAAACTTCTAAATTAAGTTAGTAATAGTGGATATTTTGAAGACAGCAAAACATAAGTAATTTATAGATTTTAAAATGAGTGGCGGTAATTCTAACAGAAATATGAAAAAGAAGATATTCAATACTGGCTAAAACTATGTGAATTGATATTTACACTACCTTGCTTCATAGGAAAAGAATGTACAGTGTGTATCGAGTTAGCACAATCCTGGCTATATTATGCCGAAATATAAAAGGTATTAATTGAACAAAAAAAAAATGTACAAGATTAAAGTGCATGTATTTATTCCTAATCTATTCTGGCAGTACTACAGTATATGGTTGAGTATAATTGATAACCTGTATGAATATCAAGTGTCAAGATTTGTACGCAGTATTGCACTTATCTCGATTTTTAATTTTTATTTTTTTAAAAATGTTTTTATCGAGAAGTTAGGGTTAATTAATAATGAAATCACACTTGAATTTAAGTATAGACTTTAATTCTATTATGAGAGGCAATCATGGAGGAATATTTAGTATTTAAATGTTTTTGGAGCCGTGGTAGCATAGAGGTTAGCATACCAGACATGGGACGCAAAGGGTGCCGGTTCAAATCCTACCATTGGATCAGCCAGGTAGGCAACAGTGGTGTGCCCTTGGGCGAGACACTTTACTCTAATTGCCTTGGTACTAAGTACCTTACAATGTGTTGCTGTGCAGTAAAACAGCAAACCAAAGGAAAACCAATGAAAGTGTTTTTTTTTTTTTTTTTTTTTTACAAGTGGTCAATAATCACAATATGACTGAAAACTTAATTTTATTTCAAGGATTCAATTTAAAAGGATGCAAAGTTTTACTCCAAAATGATCCTTTTATATAAAAAAATTAAATTTATATTTTATTGTAAAATGTATTTCGGTGTTTAAAAGTTTTGCAGTATGAATTATTATTCCGTTCAAAATGGTTCAAAATGTAACAACAAAGGCTTATAAATCACAGATGACGTTCAATAATTGTTAGTTTATTATAATTTACATACATATCGGTTTGATTGCGAATTGCCTTACATTTCTTTAACGTATAAACTAATATATATATATATATATATATATATATATATATATATATATATATATATATATATATATATATATATATATAAATATATATATATATATATATATATATATATATATATATATATATATATATATATTCTTTTACAGATATAAAAAAACATTCTCATATGCTTGTAGAAAAACATTAATGTCATGATTTACATAAATGGGCGTAAAACAAGATCTCTTGACAGGAGTTTGCATCAATTAGACCCGAATGGAGTCACACCATGTAACAAGAGTCACCCTGTACTAACCATGCATATTTAGATTTTTTTTAAATAAAAACTATCACGTTGCAATAACTGAAATCAATGCTCTCAATATGATATCTGTCATATATAATATAACATGTTGGATTTTTGTGGTCTTGACAGACCTAATATGTTTCTAAGAAAACTATACAATTGTAAAATATAATCGCCATTACCACCACCCTTCTAATTTTAAATTTGTTCCTAAATACATATCATTATGGGTTTATCTTGGACTCAAAATATATGAAAAAAGGAAATCTCTTTTTTTCTCTCTGAGCCTTGGTAATACAGTTGGTAGAACGTCGTTTTCCAAGGATCACGGGTTCGATACCCGTTCAGAACAGCCCAGGTCAGCTTTCTCAGAAAGGCATATAGCTTCTCTTTCCTCGGTATAATATAGCAAATTAATGTGTTAAGAATGCCAATAAAACCAACCAACCAACCAACAACATCTCTCTCTCTCTCTCTCTCTCTCTCTCTCTCTCTCTCTCTCTCTCTCTCTCTCTCACACACACACACACACACACACACACACACACACACACACACACAGAGAGCAAAGCAACTCAATTGCGTTAAAGTATTCATGCTAATCATACCGGATGCATATACAAGAGGACAGACAGATGAACAGCTCCAATGTACCAACAGATAAACTTCAACTCCGTATGAGAGAGAGACAGAGATCAACAAAGTGAGAGAGAGAGAGACAGAGAGAGACAGAGAGACAGAGAGAGTGTAACTACTCTGTCTGGAGCACTTTCAAGGGTCCACAGGTCCAGAATACAACGGGGAAAATAACAAAAAGGTGCCATTTATAACAAATTTGAATATGTGGGTCAATACGTTCGACATTTCATACTTACCGTGGTGACCTGACCTGGAAACATAGAGGCCGCTTATTCTGTAGGCAGCTCAGTATACTTCATTTATCTCGTTGAATGTATGTTTTAACACTGTTTGGGTACGTGAACCTCTAAAATACATTATAATATTATTAGAGAACAGCGGACGCAATTAGAAATACATGAAATAGCGTCAGTGCATGTCGAAAGGAAAAAAGGAAAAAACCGAAAAGTGTCAGAAAGTATGTTGTTGTTGTTGTTTTGTTTTTTGTTGGTTTTTTTTTTGGGGGGGGGAGGTGGGGGGGAGGGAGAGAATAGAACAGAAATCGTTCAAAATTGTTATATTTTAAGGTGTGCATATCAGATGTTTGCTTGAAGTGATCTAATGTTGCCTCGCGAAAGAGTTTTGAAAATAATAATTACATTGTTGAGGTATAATAACAGTCATGTCGATTTTTTTTCATAACAAATGCAAGATATCTGAAGTTCTTGATTTTAAGTTGTTGTTGATGATGTGCTTAACAACAATAATTATGTGAAACATCAGATGAGTAGCGTTCATGCAAGAGGTAGTGACAATAGTTTCAGCCTACACCCGCAGCAGCTTGTACCGATTTTAGAGCGAAAAGCATCAAGGATATAAAAAAATGTTCAATACTTGCTCATTTCATTCATTGATTTATAATTTCTAACTTGATTGCCACCAAGCGGTCCCTAACATTGTCACCTTCTTTGCGTTTCAAACCTAACGGAACTTTGACACTAACACCACGTTCAATTTTGCGTAGACGAGAATGTTTTGTTCACACAACAAGAGTGGTGTAGTTCATAGTCTTCCGTAAGTTCCTGATAATTCAGTAAATGTCCATAACGTTGAGATGTAAGGGCATATTTTTCACCCTTTTTAAATTTTTTTTGTGGAAATATTAGAATTAGGCATTGCAGACATTGGATGCAGACGACAAACGGTTTACCTTCTCTGTGTGTGTGTGTGTGTGTGTGTGTGTGTGTGTGTGTGTGTGTGTGTGTGTGTGTGTGTGTGTGTGTGTGTGTGTGTAGGTCTTGAATTCACCCCTTCACTGAAAGTGGACTCTTCCAGCATTTGGAAATTGACAGTGAACAGGCTCCTCGTTAACACTGACTTCCGTTTGGTTAAACACGTGCAGAAGGTAAGAGTGTTAGGGACCGCTTGGTGACAATAGAATTCGAAATTATCGATCAGTGAATGAAATGAGTAAGTTTTGTGCATTTTTATATCCTTGATGCTTTTCATTTTAAAATCGGCAGGGTAGAAGCTGCCAGAGGTGTAGGCTGAAACAATAGTGGGTTCTATTCCTGCAGACTTATAGCTCGTTTGTTGTTCCTTGACTGGCTGTAAAATGCTAGACATTTATTCTCAGACATACTGATATAGAGGTTTTCCTGAAATTTGTAAGGTGGTATTAACATTGTTGCCCTATGATCCTGTTGTTCACAAGCAAGAACTTCGGAAGAACAACCACACAGGTGTTACTCGGATTCGGAAGATTTAACAGTACAAGGATAAGGTCATCTTCGCAAGCCAAGGGTCGTCGATCCTCTTGGTTCCACATCAATTCTTGGCATATTTAGCTAGCTGAAACGGTGCTTTGTACAAGTACTCTCGTGCAGATAAGAGTCCCTGTCCAAAGCAATTGAAATCAATTAACCAATAAGAGAGTTCGTTACGTGACCTGTGAGGAATTCAATAAGGCGATTTCTACGATGCCCACACGCACTGACTCGGAATTAAAAGTTCTTTAAATTGTTTAAATTGGAGAAACATACATGCGATATGTGTCGTTGTGCACGGAGACTGATGTGATAATTCCTAACAATCTCCCAATTTAAGTGTAACAAGGGATCTGGTTGGATCAGTTTCTTTCATCTGCATCCAATCAGATAGCGGAGCAGTAGATACCGTTTCAGATAGCTAAATGTGTCAAGGGTTGATGTGGAACGAAGTGGATCGACGACCCTTGGCTAGCGAAGATGGGACATGGTGTGACTGGCTGCCACGTTAGGTCAACCTGTGCATGTTACTTTCGTGCTGACCATAAAACTTGCACCAATTCACCCACAGAACGCACATGGTTACTATTATTACTATTATGTGGGCGTGGGTGTGTGTGTCATAATAACGAACATGTTTTAACTTCGAGTTCAACAATTTTAAAATGCACTTGCCCGTGATAGTACATATATTTCAACTCAAGTAAGCTTTATAATTTCTGGATTTGTCTTCTACTTTTCACACGTTTTCATTTGTATTAGCAGTCAAAGTGTTTCAAACAGACGATAAACCAAGATTTCAAGTGTACGCGTTTCCAAAGAGTGACAAAGAATTTGACCTAAGAATGTCAAGGTATACTGCACAATGGTATGCAAGACTGTTGTTGAGCCCATGTTTCACCGCATCTATAGTGCTTAAAATTAAGCACAGAACTGTCGATCTGAGCTAATTAAGAGACAGAGACAGAGAAAAGATCGTGCTTTTTTTTTTTTTTTAAATACAACGTTGAGAGCGAGAGAGAGAGAGAGAGAGAGAGAGAGAGAGAGAGAGAGAGAGAGAGAGAATCCGAAGTTGGAATGTTAGAATAGATAGTTTTGTTCGTTCAGACTATTTTCTTTCCTAAATATATAATCTAAATTAATCTGATATATCTTTAACGGGTAAATAGATTTATTGGGATGCTATTAAATAGAACATTCTTTTTTCCGTGATATATTTTCTGCTTAAATCTATCACGTTCAAGCGACAGTCGAAACAATCTTAATGTACAGCCTGAGGGAAAAGAACTTTTAATGCTGACATTGGGCATCGTAAACAGCGGACCATTGGATCTTTCCAATGCACGTATCATATAGGATGCGGACCATTGGATCTTTCCAATACATGTATTATATAGATGGCGTAAGCATACAATCTTTCATCCTTTTTTTTTTTTTTTTTTTATTTTGTTTCCATATTTTACAAGTTTTATTCAGAAAGAAAGACTTCTGAAATAGACAGCAAGTCTGGGAATCCTATAGTGACAAGTGTCTCGGCCTGCGCAAGTTAAGTTTGCAGCTATGTTTTTTTTTTTTTTTTGTTTTTGTTTTTTTGGTTTTCTTTGGTGGTGGTGGTGGTGGTGGTGGGACAACAACAAAAGCTACGAGCTACGCCTCCACCCTCTTCCAAGCCGTTCCCCTCCCCCCTCCCCCCAGTAGTCTTGGCCAAACGAGAGGTCTGGTAAAATGCTTCATTGATCTGTGTTAACGATAGATGGCACTTCGATCAAACGGCTGTCCAGATAACGTTGTCCAACAACGCCACTGCCGACACAGATCGTTTGACTGCCCCAATCAGCCTCGTTTTGAGTTGTTATAGCAGTCATCATATGACCTCAGACCAAAATAATTTCTTCTGTTTCGTGTATAAGCATTCAACAGTATGCCACTTTTACCATAACTGATAGACCACTACCGCTTTTCGTTACGTATTTACACAACTCAGTTTAAAAAATCCTGAAAGTTTCATCTAAGGTTGATTGACTGGTTTTTTGTGTATTACACAAACTGACGCAGAGGAAGTAATCAAAAAGCGTCTGCATGACCCAGAAAACGTGGACATTTTACATCTTACTTTTTTCATTAAACAACAAGTAACTGCAACATTCTATACAATTTCATAAAGTTTACAAGGAATCCAAATACCGAGTGTTAACTGACAAGTTTATTACTTTTAAACACTTCGAAATGTAGGTTGAGATGATCAATATTCCATTGCAAGCGCTATCTATTTAAAACAAAAATTACAGAAGTTATGTGAAATTCCAAAGAGTATACATTTTTATTTATAAATGAAATTTACATAATTAGTAGAAAAGGATGCCTTCTTTATAGAAACAACAACAGTAAAAAAGAAGTAACCGGCCTTTAAAAACGTGTAGAACAACCACTTGCATGATATATGCCAAGACATCTGAAGTGCATACAATACATGTGCCTACGTGTGTGTGTATGTGGGTGTTTGTTCTGGGGAGGAGATCGATATTGCCTCACACAGTCTACATCGACGGAATTTTATTTTCAGATACATAAACTCTGTACACATGTCTTATCGTAATTAATACAAGAGGTAGTGGTACTGCAGGCTATTAAAGGCTTGAATTTGAATTTTACTGTTGTTGTGGTTTCTTTTTTTTTTTTTTTTTTTTTTGTCCAAATAATTTACACTTGAATAAATCTTTTCTGTTTTCTTTTCTTCTTGAGCTCATCATTTTAAAATTTGGCATGATAATGATTATATCCGTCTCTACTCTCAATTAAATTTTTGCATGCGTTGAATATAAATGTAGATTTCGCATCAAAAAAGGTAGTGACCAGTTAGAATTTTGACCAGTATATCTCTCGTACCCTTAAATGCATCCGTCATGTCCCTGGAATCTTAATAAACTGTGTTGAACGATCCTGGCGTTAGATGGTTGTATGTAAAACTTCACGAAGGGTGGTAGAGATATCAAAGTACTAGTGCTACTGACAGAAGCCAACCACTTGTTCCACTAATTAAGTCATCAGTTTAACAACACACGTGACTTTATTACAGTTCTTCACATTGTCTCTTGAAATGTCGGCCCAAACAGTCTTTTTTTACAACTATGAAGTTCTTATTAGTTAGAACTTTGAATGCATGTGCACTTATGTAATAAAGCTTTCATTGTAATCGCCCAGTCGCACAAAAGATAGCAATTACAAAGTAAATTTAAAATTACAAATCTACAAAGCTGCATTGGTGTCTTTAACAGTAATATTATAATATAAATTTGGCAAGTATAGATTAAGTTGAAAAAACATACATTACACGTGTAACAAGAATTTTAAAGTTTAAGTGTAGTAGCATGACAAAATTATCCCCCTCTGAAAGGATTATCATTAGGAATGATAGGAAACCATTAGTGCTCATGACAAAATTATCCCCCTTTGAAAGGAATATCATAAGAAGTGATACGGAATCATTCGTGCTCATGACAAAATTATCCCCCTTTGAAAGGACTACCATAAGAAGTGATACGGAATCATTGGTGCTCATGACAAAATTATCCCCCTTCGAAAGGAATATCATAAGAAGTGATACGGAATCATTGGTGCTCATGACAAAAGTATCCCCCTTCGAAAGGACTATCATAAGCGGTGTTATGGAAACATAAGCCTCAAACTTTTTCCACTTAGTCAGCCATCACTTAAAAAAACAACAACAATTAAAATTCATATTACTTCAATACACATGCCTGTACTTCATATTTCTTTAAGAAAAGGACTTCTTGAAAAGTCGGCAGAGTCGATCTTAATTGCATTGCAAGTGCAAAAAGTATAAAATTAATTATCATTAATAGTTATATGGGTATCTGTATTTTAAATATATAAAACTTTAAATGCAGTGTCCAAGGAACGAAATACTGTCACAATCTTTATTGCATTGTAGTGCAAAATCATAAAATAGCTCACGAAATTAAAAAATGATCAAACTCTGAATTTAGTGCCAATAATGAAGTTAACGCTGTTCTCATTTCACGTGCACATATCTAATTTTTCATAATTGTTGAGATGTAAATTTCGTTTTAATGTTAGTACAATATTATAAATACATGTTTAAAAAAAAAAAAAAAAAAAGAATAAATAAATTGAATAAAAATACACAGTTTAGTGTAAAACATGGCAAACCTATGACTAACTGAATTGGTATTTGTCATAAACTCGCAAAAGATTATACAGAAGCCCAAATGCTAAATGCTGGTGAGATTGACAGAAGCCTATAAGTATTAGGCTTATAGTCAGATATTTTTAAAAATCCCATACTTTTAAATCATTTACATGTATCTAACATTGGTTACATAATATCTTGCAAAGAACAACTGTAATAATATGTATTGCAAGTGCAAAATGATAACAGAAGATATAAATGATCGATCAGAAAAGTTATAGGAAATTCAAAGTTACAGATCTGTGACTATGAAAATATCACTATCTGAAAATTATATAATAAGTTCAAATAAAAATGCTATATGACACGTTCTATCTTTTTTAAATACACCTGGAATTAAATTTAGGACGAACAGTACTTTAAAAGCTCTTAATGATTCTTCTCAGTTGGACACCGTTTTAAAATCGCTCGATAAGTATTTTCTGCATCGTTCTTCCTCAAGAAAATTACAAAAAAGAAAACAATTGCCGTTTTTCAGTTTTTTATCACACGTAGTGACCAAACAAAAAGAACATGTTATTTTCACTTGAAATGACCATTCCGTCAATACAGTTCTACTGTAATGGATGTGTGCTTCGTTCTTGAATGACGTCACACATACTGACCAAACGGAATCTAAGTCAGAGGAGGTAATGCAGTCCGAATTCTGGACAATCTAACTCCTCACAGATCTTAGCACTTAATATGGAGAAATGGATGAAAGTACATTTCACCGGAACGGTGGATTTTTAATTTACGCATCTTCTTCTACAAAAACAATGCGAATTTGTAATTGAAGATTTTATCCGTATTTTACCTTTAAATTTAATGGAGGGTGATAACAGCTTTCCAGGTACTACAGACACTGACTGAACTTTTTTAACATCTTAAGAATTCACATAATTTCAGAAAAACATGGTGATCTTGTATCTGTGGAAAACAAATTTGTTCTAAAATTGTGGCATTGACGTGCACATTTCAAAGATACATTAATACTCTAAATTATGTTTGTAATTAAAAATTTTAAATGATAAAACAAGAAGTGTACATTGGTCTCAATGGACCAAGCTATCAGAATTTAAAAACTGACTATTAAAACCTCGTGATAGTTGATACAGAAGTCCAACTGCATAGTGATGCCAACAGATATCTTACATTTTTCTACCGTCAGCTATCTCATTGAAACCCCACATTTCTTTATTCTACATACACATATATAATATTTATTCAAGTAATCTTTGGCCGAAATGATAAAGTTTGCATTGCAACTGTAAAATCAAAGAGTGAAAGAAAATGATAAATTATATAAATCACATTCAATTCAATAATAAAAGCGCAAGTTTGCATTAGTGTACTCTTAGAGTTTCGTTAAACAAAATTGTAAAAAAAGTACGAATTTTTAAAAATTAAAAAAACCTAACTTATAAACATATGTATTTGCATTGGTGTCAACAAAAGTACTCCCACTACTTGAAAATCCACGTGCTAATTATATGCTAGAAGTCTACATTCTTTTCCATTAGTAAGCCTCTACTTTATTTCTTTATTACGCTTATATATATATATATATATATATATATATAACATTTGCATGTAAATATCTAATAAAAAGTTGAAAAAAAACAACATTTTCAAACAAATTCTGAAACTATTTGCATTGTTAACTTACTTAGAACGAACTTGCATTGTTAACTTACTTATTTCAAACTTGCATTGTTAACCTACTGATGACAAACTTGCATTGTTAACTTACTCATGATAAATTTGCATTGTTAACTTACTCATGACAAACTTGCATTGTTAACTTACTTATGACAAACTTGCATTGTTAACTAACTGATGATAAACTTGCATTGTTAACTTACTCATGACAAACTTGCGTTGTTAACTTACTCATGACAAATTTGCATTGTTTACTTACTTATGACAAACTTGTATTGTTAACGACTAACTTGCATTGGTTACTTACTTACAACAAACTTGCATTGTTAATTTACTTATGACAAACCTGCATTGTTAACTTACTATGACACACTTGCATTGTTTACTTATTTACAACAAACTTGCATTGTTAACTTACTTATAACACACTTGCGTTGTTAACTTGCATTGTTAAATTATTTATGACAAACTTGCATTGTTAATTTACTTACGACAAACTTGCATTGTTAAGATACTTACGACACACTTGCATTGTTAACTTACTTATGACAAACTTACATTGCTAACTTACTTACAACAAACTTGCATTGTTAACTTACTTATGACACATTTGCATTGTTAACTTATTTATAACAAACTTGCATTGTTAAATTATTTATGACAAACTTGCATTGTTAACTTACTTACGACAAACGTGTATTGTTAATTTACGACAAACTTGTATTGTTAACTTACTTACGACAAACTTGTATTGTTAACTTACTTACGACAAATTTGCATTGTTAAGATACTTACGACACACTTGCATTGTTAACATACTTACGACAAACTTGCATTGTTAACTTACTTACAACAAACTTGCATTGTTAACTTACTTATGGCAAACTTACATTGCTAACTTACTTATGACAAAATTGCATTGTTAACTTACTTATGACAAACTTGCATTGTAAGTGAAAAATCATGAAAAATATAAAATGCCAATACAATTTATGTAACACGAAATACAAAGCAAAAAAATGGTACATTTCCATTAAAAAGAAAAAAAAAAAAGATTTGGAAATTACACAAATTACACAAGTAAATTAAAACCATAATTTGTATGAAATATAAAATATAAAAATTTTGCAAATATAAATTTGCATTGTCGTCAAAGATAGGTCTATCACTATTTAAGATCTAGGTTATAAACTCACGCAGTAAGTGTATCAAGTGTGTGTCTGTATATATATATATATATATATATATATATATATATATATATATATATATATATATATATATATATATATATATATATATATATGTGTGTGTGTGTGTGTGTGTGTGTGTGTGTGTGTGTGTGTGTGTTGTCCGTGCTATAAAACTATAAAGTTGCATTGGTATCTTCACAAAAGCATTACTTCTTGAAAACTTTGTTTTAAATATAAAGAAATCCACTTGTTAGCAATAGTACCATAACTCTTCGACTTGTTTTACTCTAGTCTCATTCTTTTAAAGAGTTAATATTCATTTCAAAATTATTTGATAATAAAGATCATAATCACATCGCATCTGAGGACTCGATTTTCTTTTTGGCATTATTGCATAGAAAGATTAACAAAATTTAAGGTACATTATTCAACTTACAAATTATGTAAGATAAATGACATTCAAAATTTACATAAACATTGAAACATTTTTTTTTTACCCACATGGCCTCAATGCTTGACCTCTGAAAAACTGAAATACTCTCAATGCTATTCTAAAACAAATATCACTTTTATGATCCCATGTCTGTGGAATCGATTGGTTTCCCTTTGCCGCCAAAAACGTCTTCTCCGTATTTCCGATCCTTTCTTCGCAAGGTTCCATGCAGCTTATCGAAGAATAAAGAGTTGAATCCAAAGTTGCAGTGGAAATATCTGAGGAGAAAATAATCTCTCTTTCTATATATATATACAGAAGATATCTACGTTTTTTGGGGTATATATAAGAAAATATTTAACTTTTGAAGTGGAAACATTGTATTGTCACGAGTGGCGAAGCCACTAGTAACAATACAAAATGTTTCCATTCAAAAGTTAAATTTTTCCTTACTATCTACTAAAAGCAACGTAGATTTTATTTTTATTATATATTTTTAAAGGCATGAACCGTCGATTTGCATAGATCTTTTCTCCATTCTTTGCCAATGCGATTAACGGCTGCATTACTGCATCGATAAAAAGAAGTTCTGAAACTTTACAATAATTTTAAATCAGCGACTTTTGTACTAATTTAGCCGGTAGAGAGTATACTTCAAATTGTGTATTTTGTCAAATTAATGACTCTCTTATATGCGACAATACAGAGATTGTTTTATTTTCATTAACACATTTCTTGTGCGGATTGATACAGTGAACATTGTTGGAGTACTGTAGCAACATCACAGAGCGGTCGTATCCGACGGAATTCATGAGTTTACCTAGAAGGATTTTTGAAAAATTTAATTGTTTTTATTTTAAAATTCAAACGTGAATTGTGTGGCCTTGTCAAGTTTGCAGTCTAGTTCAGTAACAGACGCTGCACCAAATTTCGATTGTCACTTAATTTCGGTTCGCAATCAGCACTCATCTATTCCCGATTTCTTCATCGTTTTCAAACATGATTATGTTTGTGATGAGAGTTAAAATCGCTACTTAAACAAGTTTATTACTCTATTTAATCAATCATTTTTCCCTAAAAACTTTTACCATTTGTCATAGAATCTAACAGGTATATAGGAAACTGTATTGATCTCACAGAATATCGAAACAGTTCATATTACGTTCAGTCACTGACAATTTACACGATTCATGTGGAAAACTTTTATTTGTAAAGAAAAATTAATACTTGAAGCTTTATTTTTGTTGTTTGGAGTTCGTTTTCGGGCATTTTTTGACGGCACTTTCTCATTGATTACATACATGTATACCCAGTCTTGACATATTAAATATCTGCTTATCCTAATGAGAGAGAGAGAGAGAGAGAGAGAGAGAGAGAGAGAGAGAGAGAGAGAGAGAGAGAAAAGGAGCAGAGGAAGAAGAAAAATGAAATAGGCCTAATTATTGAAATACAAGTTTGAATAACATACATTAGGTCAGATATATTTCCTAAATGGGAAAATAAAGTGGTTCCAAAAGTGGTATCGCCACTGTGGTGATATAAATTTGTTTATATAAATATATAATAAAAAGCCGTTATTTTTTAAAGTAAATCTACAAGTATGCCATTTATCTTTTCAACGATTTTATCTAAATAATAAAAAAGACTCAAACTTGCAAATAGTTATCCAAACCACCAAACATTTTCCGGATCACAAAATTATGGCAAATTTTATCAACTGTCTGAAGTTTATATCCTGAATGATTCATACAAAGATTTATCAATTAACTCGTATTTAACCGTTTTTTAATTAAAAGCTTACTAAATAATATATATATTCTTCAATTATTTACCTTGCAAATGGATGTGTCAGTGAGCTATTCGCAGTTACATTACGCCTTTCGATTATGAATGTTTTGTTTTTAGATTTTTTTTTCCTTTAATATCAATACATGTATTAGACTTCATAATGTTTTCTATATCGTCGTCTTGACCTTGAACTTCGTAATGTTTATAATTGCTCGCATGCCATTGTGTGGCCTGAGTAACTTTAACAAATATTTCGTTTTATTAAACTGTCGTTCTATTTTCCCCCGAAACTGCGTCATATCTTGCCTATGAAAGGCATTCTTATTTTCTGTCCGAAAGAACCTTCAAGCTAGTCGTCCATTTTATTTTCATCTATTATAATATCTCATCAAAATATCCCGTACTATAGCATGTCATTGTGGCGGATACCTGTGATGGTCATCATGGAACATGGATGAGGGTTGCCATGGCCACAGGGCGTCCATTTTGATTCCCGAGTGGTCGATCATGCCGTAGTAGTAATAGTATAAAAGCATGGAGATATACACACCTGTAACAGGAAAGATTTTGTAATATATTACGTCCTTATTGGGAAAGTATAACCAAATCAACTCATTTCTGTAACTAATTGAGATTCTGCAATTTAGCGTAATAATATAGTCATGCTGTTGTTGTGAGGATGCATATTGAAGGTTTTGTCACCTCGTGATTTTTAGATTGAAATACCATATTTCAGCCGCTGTGTGGTTTTCACTGTTTTTGACATCAAAAGTTGGGGATTAAATATCTTAGGTGCAAAACTTCATTGATACGGTGAATCATAAAAAATCGAAAAGATCAGCATTCTCATCATTCGAAACTTCGAGGTCAATCATACACTTGAATGTTTGCCGATAGCTGCCATTCGGATCACCTCGGATATTTACAAAAAAACAAAGATTGACCTAGAAGTTGAGAATGCATCGCACTATTTTTTCATTTGCAACTTCTCCGTCAATCCTACAGTCAATCCAAGAAATCACATAAGTTCCGGTGTTTTTCAAAATCGATCACTTCTTTGTTTGGCATTATGGGATTGCGAACTACATGCAAGATTTACTTACTTCCGAAATAGAAGAGCATGACAACGTGCAAAAACTACCCACCTCTGAAACTGAAGATTTGACAACGGAAGAACTCCAGTTAGCACAGGCAATTTTTCGTTTAGCAAAAAGACATATTAACATATTTTTAAGAAAGAATTTTCCTTAGTTCAAATTACAGTCAAGACATATATTACATTGATCTTGGTAAGTCATCACAACAAACAAAGTAATGAAGGAAAGTGATTGGAACTATTTAGTCACACTCTTAATATACATATGTGTCCGCCAAGGTGGTTGGCGTAGGGATGATATCCAAAATTTGAGAGTAAATCGCCAGATAGCAGAGGCGCTTACTTAGCGACGATTATGCAGAGTGTCAATCCAATCGTATAAATTGCCAAGGTGGTCCGAATATATTACGGTTTCTTTTTGCAAAGAAATTTCAGGCGAACAAAGTTTATGATTTTTCTGCAAATTACTATGCTAGCATACATCCAATGCATTTATTTGTTTCGTGAAAATAGCCGAGGTGGTCTGAATAGATTCTCAAGTTAATGTTAGAAATGAAAAAAACAGATTTACCAACATGCAACGGCACAGTGAAAGCCGGTAAAGCCATGAAACTCTGGTATATAAGGAATTCAATTGGATGCATCGCAGTGGCGCTGAACGCAGTGGGACTCCCGTAGCGATGGTGCCATTTGTGGATCATCTTGTAAAAGTAAGGATTATGGAGCAGACGATGTAAATGATACCCAGATGCTTCATTGTACATGAATAGAGCAAACATTGTGAAGACCAGATATATCCATCCATATTCGGAGATATTGGTATAGAGGCTGTTTCTACCTGAAATGAGATGTAAAAATGTTGGTTAAATGTGTACTTCAACCAAATGAACCATTATTGAAAGTAACCATTATTGAAAGTAACCCTTATTGAAAGTAACCATTATTGAAAGTAACCATTATTGAAAGTAAACATTGCTGAAAGTACTCATTTTGAAAGTAATCATTTTGAAAGTTACCATTATTGAAAGTTACCATTATTGAGAGTAATCATTATTAAAAGTAACCATTATTGAAAGTAACCATTATTGAAAGTAATCATTATTGAAAGTGACCATTATTGAAAGTTACCATTATTGAAAGTAACCATTATTGAAAGTAACCATTATTGAAAGTAATCATTATTGAAAGTAACCATTATTGAAAGTAATCATTATTGAAAGTAACCATTATTGAAAGTTACCATTATTGAAAGTAACCATTATTGAAAGTAACCCTTATTGAAAGTAATCATTATTGAAAGTAACCATTATTGAAAGTAATCATTATTGAAAGTAACCGTTATTGAAAGTAACCATTATTGAAAGTAATCATTATTGAAAGTAATCATTATTGAAAGTAACCATTATTGAAAGTAATCATTTTGAAACTAACCCTTATTGATAGTAAACATTGCTGAAAGTACTCATTTTGAAAGTAATCATTTTGAAATTTACCATTATTAAAAGTAACCATTATTGAAAGTAACCATTATTGAAAGTAATCATTTTGAAAGTAATCATTATTGTAAGTAACCATTATTGAAAGTAACCATTATTGAAAGTAACCGTTATTGAAAGTATTAATTTTGAAAGTAATCACATTATTGAAAGTAACTATTATTGAAAGTAATCATTTTGAAAGTAACCATTATTGAAAGTAACCATTTTGAAAGTAACCCTTATTGAAAGTAATCATTTTGAAAGTAGCTATTATGGAAAGTAACTATTATTGAAAGTAATCATTTTGAAAGTAACCATTATTGAAAGTAATCATTTTGAAAGTAACCATTATCAAAAGTAACCATTATTGAAAGTAACCATTATTGAAAGTAATCATTATCAAAAGTAACCATTATCAAAAGTAACCATTACTGAAAGTAACCATTATTGAAAGTAATCATTTGGAAAGTAACCATTATTGAAAGTAATCATTTTGAATGTGCTTATCTCTTGAGTCTTACATAACAAAGTTTGACGCGAAGGGTTATTTACCCTGATCTGCTCGAAAACGTTGGAATTACACGCGCCGATTGATCACAGTTTTGTCTCAAGTTATATTTTTTATATTACTTTGAATGGGTAAGATTTTACAGATTTATTTATTTTGCTGGTTGAGCACGTAAGAGTCATGATCATACATTGTTTGCAAGATTCAACTATTTGTCTGAACACTGAGAAATGTATATAAACCCTCAGGCTTCGTCTTCTGCGTGGTAAAAAAATCTGCCCTTGTGTTTCGGTATACTTTAGAAGTTTGCTAACCACAAATGACCTTTACATTAAGAAATAAATGCGTGTAGTATTTTGATTCAACGAAATATAACCGAACTGAGTGACAACCTTAAATATTAAAATATTCTAATATATGAAGATTAAATTTAGACCGATTTAGGGGATGCCTGTTTCCGATGGATGAATACCTTAGCAATAAGGTAATTCGAAGTCATGAACCCATGGGTAAAAAAAGGCACCTTTTAAATATACGTCCTGTTGTCAAACTTCCATGGGTAAAAAAGGCACCTTTTAAATATACGTCCTGTTGTCAAACTTGTTTATTAAAACTTGCGAGCAAAACAAAAAGTATATGACACAAGTGCATGGAATATGTGTCTCAATGCGGAGAGAGAGAGAGAGAGAGAGAGAGAGAGAGAGAGAGAGAGAGAGAGAGAGAGAGAGAGAGAGAGAATATACCTCCGTTCATAATGTAGCAGGATATAAACCCAGAAATCGTGGAGCCGAGTAGCATGTTGAAGGAACCCATTAATATCTCATGTCTCTCGTTGTCCAGGGACAACCACTTATCGGGCTGACATTTCCATTCCTCTGCCTGGAATAGGTGCAATAAAACCCTTGACTTTTAAGATAAACTTATGGTCATGTCTTTTGTACCCCCAAACGGAAGTTTATTAATGATGTATAACTGTATATTTACACCGTTATGCTACTTATTTTGTATCCCCTCCCCCAAAGAAGTTGGTTCCTTCCGTTCTTCGTACGTTCGCGTGTTCTTCCTTCCGTTCTTCGTACGTTCGTGTGTTCGTTCGTTTGTTGCATCTTCAATATCGTTGGCCCTCTTTCACCTACATATGAAAATTTGTATCTGGACATATGTCAACGAAAGTAATTAAAGTAATTCATGCATATCAAAACTTAGTCAGTGTGACCCAATTTTTTTCATTAATGACTCTTTGTCTTTTGACCTATCCATTGGTTACATCCTTAATGTTTCGGAACCTATTTCACCTACACTCATGAAAATGAAAATTGGTTTGTGGATACATCTTAACAAAAGTAACTCAACCATAACAATGCTAAGTCTTTGTGACCCAATTTTCACGCTAGAGTAACTTTTGTATTTTCAGCAGTCCGTTCTTTATACCCGCAATATTTTGGACTATATTTCACCTGCACTCATGAAACTTGGCATGTTGATACATCTGAAGAAGAATAATTCAAATATATTAAAACCAGGTCAATGTTACCAAATGTTCTCGCATGAGTGACTTCTGTATCTTCATCTGATGGTCCGTTAACCCTCAGTATCGTTAACCCTATTTCACCTACACCCATGAAAATTTTTATGTGGATCCCCCTCAAAAAATAACTTAAACCATACCCAAACTAGGTAAATGTGATCTAGTGTTCATGCTTGAATGATTCTGTATATTTAGCTTTCCGCTCACTACACCCTCAGTATTCTAGCTATTGTTATTTTACCCTCATGAACATTCGTAGGTAGGTGCATCTCAAGGAGCGTAACTCAACTCTACCAAAATTAGGCCACTGTGACCCAATTTTCAATCTTGAATTACTTTTGTATTGTCAGCTTTCCGTTCGTTACGTCCTTAATATTTCACCAACTCTTTTGAAAATTGGTATGTGAATACATCTCAACGAGGGAGACTCAACCATATAAAAACTAGGTGAATGTGATCCATTTTCACGCTGGAGTGACTTTTGTTGTTTGGTTTTTAGTTTTATAACAGCACTTTCAACACTTTATTTGACGCTATGCCGAGGAAATGGGACAAAGAATCTTTCTCAAGTAATCACTGTGGCAGCCGACCCTGAATGGCCTGGTCAGGTATGAAACTCGCTACCACTGGATTACGAGTTGGACGCCCTACCAAATGACACTGAATTACGAGTTGGACGCCCTACCAACTGGCACTGGATTACGAGTTGGACGCCCTACCAACTGACACTGGATTATGAGTTGGACGCCCTACCAACTGACACTGGATTACAAGTTGGAAGTCCTTCCGACTAAGCTACTGCTAGTCACCTAGAGTGACTTCTGTATTTTCAGTTATCCATTCATTACTCCTTCAATATCTTGGTTCTTATTCACCGACACTCGTTAAAACTGGTATGTGTATGGATCTCTAGAAGAGTAACTTAATTATGGTAACCTCAGGTCAATGTGACCTAAGTTTCGTTGTCGTGTGACTTTTGTATTTTCCTCCATACCAGTCTGTATATTGTCAGATAACCCAGATGTGCTCCTTACGAGTAAGCACCTTGTTTTGTAACATTAACTAACTTACAGAACTGTAACAATTTTCGCACCATTTCAAAACATACTCGCTAACTTCTCTTTTTTTATATTTTGTTTTATATGTTGAGTTCTTTCCTTCCTCCCCCAAGTAACATATATGCAATATAGGTATTCCCCTCTACTGCAACTGTTTTTTTTCCCCCTTCTTCTTATGCCAGATTTTTCTACCCAATATTGATTGAAATGAATAGTTTATTTAAACTTGTTCATATTTCCGGCAAAATAAATAAAATATTTGTATGATCTTCAGAAAATTACTCACTTAATTTTTTCAAATTTGTGTAACAGGGAAAAATACACAGTTGGACCGGGGTTTGAACCCGGGACCTCCCAAACCCTAGACAGGCGCTTTACCACTTGACCTATTTGAGCCGACGCGCCCAGTACAGTCCCGTTACATTTGGCTATGGAGTATTATTTCTACTTTTCAACCACGTTGGCAAGCACAGAAAAACTCACGCCAGACACTCTGACACACTTGGGAAAATGGATTTGCTTTTGAAAATAAAAAGGTGAAAATTCACATCAAAACATCATCTCTGCGAAAAGATTAAACTTGAACTCACTGCTATAAAACTTGACTCCAAATTTCATGTATTAAATATTGCTCAGATTTCTAAATGTTAATCACAATCGACGAATGCAACTTTCTGATTGGTCAGAATATTTTTCAGTGGAAGTCTAGCAATGTTTCATGACAGAACCCGATTGCTTCCAAAGTCTTTTATTGTTACTATTACAACTATTCTAAAAGTTTTAAAACAAGTCCAAATTTTTCTATTGGTTCTATATCTGAATTCTTCAACTCAAGTTCGTAGACATTGTCATCCACCGGAAATCTTCAAGGAACGTGATTACATATGCATTGGTGTGCCTTTTTCCGATCTTAGATACGAATTCAATAACAGATCCCCCCCTCTCTCTCTCTCTCTCTCTCTCTCTCTCTCTCTCTCTCTCTCTCGTATCCACTATACCTTGCTTCTCCGTCTGATATAGAAGTACCACTGAAATCCCCAGGCCATACCGTAGAACATTACAAATGACGATATTATTGACATTGCTAAGGAAATATGGAGATCCCGCAGGTGGTAGTATTCAAGCAGTGCACCAAGCGATGAAAGCGGTGATGATTTTGCAAACGACGAAAATCTATCCTGCGTGCTGTTGGCAACATGAATTAAATCATGCACATAGTCCTTTCCCAGGTACACCAACACAAGAAGCCATTCTCCTGGAATAGCAAATAGGAAAATTCAAACTTGTGCAGCTTATTACTTACAAGATTTCACTAAAAATGTGAATTTTCTCCTTTCCAGTGACTATACTAAATTAAGAATAACTTGCAGATTTGATATGGATGAGTGCGGTAATAGAAAATGAACATAGATAATGTCAGGGCCGTCGCAGCCAAATTTCTTGTGGTACTTCTATTCCCTGCCTACAGTAGTTGATAAGAGGAAACATTTTTATATGGTAAACAAGCAAAAAAAAAAAAAAAAAAAAAAAAATCGACCTCTGTGCCGAATTGCGAGTTTGGGTTTCGATATATTTGAATTTATATACATTCATGGTCTAAATTTTCGTACGGTCATGGCCGTGCCATCTGTACTGCTCGCGACGGCCTTGCAAATAGCTTCATTTATACTGGTTATGTGTCTATAATGCATAGCACGACGGTCAGCCCACGTATCAGATGAAGTTCATATCATCTAGTCAGCAAAAATTAACTGAACCCAAAGAGGATTTGGGCAGTATAATGCAAAAATCGTTTAATGACCTCGCAAGCTTTTCGTGTGTGTGTGTGTGTGCATTGTAACCATATTTGATTGAAGAAAACAACACGATTCATTGGATAAAATACTAACGCAGAATTTAAAATTAATTTAACAATAATTCATAAAGATATAAGCTGGTAATGACAAAACGTCAAAAGTTTGGCGATTCTTGCTGTCTTGTACTTAAATTTTAAATACTATTTAATGTTGAGATATCTTACATACTGCTTGTTATTTGGCTAACATTGCAAAACGTACACTTACCACGAGCTGCGGTAGCGAGGAGAAAAACCATCACCATAACAATAACCTTCGAAACGGCATCCCGCCAATCTACTTTATTGGCTATCAACATGGAAATACTGCGGAAACTTTTGTCAGATCAGCATGGTTTCAACCTTATGCTATAAAAGAAACTCAAAGAAAAGAACAGAAAAAATGACTTTGAAGAATATATATCATTGATAAGTAGTAGTAAGTATATTAAGAGTTCTAGCGAGTGGTAATTTTTACACCAACCCACTCGTGTAGATATACCGACAACACCCACCCCCCACCCAAGGAAAGAAAAAGAAAAAGAAAGGATTCCAAACTTTCTAGGGTACTTGTGTAGGGATACGACAACACTAAATAAGTCATAGTGACAGTTCTAACGAGTAGTAATTTTCACACCAATCCACTCATGAATGGATTCGACAACACTAAATAAGTCATAGTGACAGTTCTAACGAGAAGTAATTTTCACACCAATCCACTCATGTATGGATACGACAACACTAAATAAGTCTTAGTAACAGTTCTAACGAGAAGTAATTTTCACACCAATCCACTCATGTATGGATACGACAACACTAAATAAGTCATAGTGACAGTTCTAACGAGAAGTAATTTTCACACCAATCCACTCATGTATAGATACGACAACACTAAATAAGTCTTAGTAACAGTTCTAACGAGAAGTAATTTTCACACCAATCCACTCGTGTATGGATACGACAACACTAAATAAGTCATAGTAACAGTTCTAACGAGTAGTAATTTTCACACCAATCCACTCGTGTATGGATACGACAACACTAAAATAAAAATCCAAAATATTAGCTGAAGGTTCTAACTCATTCATATAGTCTTGTAGGGATCGGACTGCCATAAAATCAAATAAAAAAAAATGTATAGCGCAGTGAGACTCTAGTATATTTTCAAAAATATATCAATTTAGAAAGACACACCAAGTTCGCCATTTTATACTACTACTCGATCTGTGCCTTTCGTGACGTGTACGATCAATAATAGGCAACACTGCATCAGTCAAACACGGAGTCATATTGGCAGTCAATTTATAATGGATTTTTTTAATAGGAATATATAGGAATTTAATAAAAATTTCTAAGCAAAACAAAACGGAAGTTATTCATGACATATTCATCTACAAAATGGGATCGTATCTGTTGAGAATTGCATAGAACGTAAGCATAAAATATTTGAATCGATGACGGTCATTTCTGTTAGCCTTTGTTCTTGTTGTCGAATAAGCAAAATGTTTCTAATTTTATTTATTAATTTATTTATTTTGTATTGTTATAACTTTATTGCCATGGTTTAGAAAGATGAAAAGTGTTTGATATACTAAAAGGCAATATAAATATTGAAGTACATAAAGGAATAGAGTATTTTACGACGCGGTGGAAGATTTTAAGCTGAAGAGTGACGTCACAACAGCAAAAACAGGTCAGCCGAAACTTCAATCATACATTTGCTTATCGGTGGAATGTAATTTGTAGCAAGAGCAGTTTGGTGCAATAAAAGAAGCTAAAACTTTAGTCAGCTTTTTGTCAGGCACATATAAGTTAAAGGAAATTAGAGAAAGTGTGATTTTTTATATAAAGATATTGTAAATTTAAAGCAAAAACTAAAACTAATCATTTTATTTTTCAGAAGGCATTATGCCCTTGATCCATGCCTACACGGGCACCTAATTATAACCGACACCTATTTAGACTGGACACCTTATCATAACTGACAAATAGATTATAAATCTGAAAGGCAAAATGATTGACATGAATGCAAATTATTTTATTTACAATGAAAGTATTGTTTATCAGTGTACCGATACAAATGTACTTTTTTGCGATCTGTTTCCTCAAATACAAACACTATTGATATGTTTTTGTCTCTATTCTTCCAACCTACATGCAAAATAGTTTAATATATATTGAAATATTTTAGTTTGATAATTTAAAATGAACACTTTGATACTTGATGTGCCATAACAAAAACATTTGAGAAATAATTACATCACAGTTTTATACAACTTCCAGCTAGAAAAGAATTAGGACCTAACATATGTTTGCTAAATTACAATGTTTTCCATCTTTCTCTGTGAACACCTTAGCATTTTTTTGTCTTAATTCTTCATACACTATTTTTGCGATTTTACTCAGGGCATAATAAAATAATTTGATACAATCTGTATTTATTGGTTGATATTTCTTGTGGACTGGTCTAATACACACAAAACCTTGATGGATTTTGTTTGGCAGTTTTGACTTTCCATGATATTTCGTCACCATTGGTGTTACGCCCTCTGCATGTCTCTCCAAGGGAAAAGAGACGTTACAAATGGACATAATTTTGTTCCATAGCACTATTAGAATTTTGCGTGTGTGGTAACAATGATACTTTCAAAATAACAATAAAAAACGTACGGAAGTTTATTCGATGTTGCTACTTTTATTAATTTAAATTTTACAACTGAATCCTACTCAGTCATTACACACACACACACACACACACACACACACACACACACACGCACACACACATATATATATATATATATATATATATATATATATATAGAGAGAGAGAGAGAGAGAGAGAGAGAGAGAGAGAGAGAGAGAGAGAAAGAGAGAGAGAGAGAGTTATCTACGTTGTTACATAATCGTTTGTGTTAAAATAATTCTTTTCTGGTTAATAAGAAAATGTAAGCATTATTTACATATAATTTTCTGCCGTCATATTTGTCATGATACTATTGAAAAAGAAAAAAGAATTATTCCAGATACTGATACGTTCTACCTTTGCAGTCATTATGAGTATCGGATATATGATGAGCATGTCAGCATTTCTTTCTATCTCAATTTCAATCACCTTACTAGAATTTATGTAGTTCTCTCAGCTGCATCTTTGCTGACACCCCGCCCCCTTTTTTCCCAAATATTTACTACACAGTATATATCAAATTCATTATCAATTTTCCTAATGTCTTATATTTGGACCGGACGTCTATCCAACCAATGACTGTATCTATCCAAATAGTATTTTGCTGGTATCTGAGAAACTTACTTGGGAGTATTTAACGCTTTTTCCAATGCATAAACCGAACATTTATTATCCGTATTTATTTACGTTAGTACAAGCTTTTTGTTCTTAACACATGCTGGCACGTCCATATATGAGTTGCCTCTGAGTAGTTGATACCGATCTATGTGCAACGTGTGGCACACTGGACAGGAGATGTCGCTTAAGTTTGCTTGATTAATAGAGGACGTGCTGCAGTTCAGAGATTTACGCTGCTTGAGCTTCTGCACTGTCTCTGCAATTCTCCTCAGTTCAAAGTCTGTATCTCCAGTGTATATGAGACTGCGCCTAGTAGGCCGATCCTGTACGAGATCTTCCCGAAACTCTGTCTCGTTGATACTGATTGTGAGACCGAAATTGTCATAAGCTGAAGAGAAATAGTCCATACTCTGTTGCATTTCAGACTCAGATTTGGCATTCAGGGAACAGTCTTCAGAAAATAGGAGTTTGTCTAGCATGTTCAAGTTTTACCTTTATTTATGGGTGAATAGTTGCATCAATATAAGGAGATGTGTTGGGACTGTGTAAAAGCCTACGGCACTATGAGTAGATGCATATAGAACAAATGCATTATCCAGGTTGTTATAAGTCTGAATCACTAAACAATGTTCTCTCAATCTTTCAGTATGGTAGTCAAGTGTCTTGGCTCTGTTTTCATTGAAATCTGCAGCTTTGTCTGTAATTCTACCATAAAAAGGTTCATGCCTAATTCTTTCTTTTTCATTTCTGTCTAGATCAAATATATCGAACACACGATTGCTTCCTCAAAATACTAGACTGTTAGCTATTGCTCCTCCAATTATCATTGCTGCTAAAGCCACTTATAGGGCTGGAAATAGCAAAATTAAGGTTTGCCGTGCGCCGAAAGTGAGACATGTGTGGTAGACACACTTCATCAAAAAATTTAATTATTTATTTAGCGAAAACGAGTTCCGAAAACTAAGGCACACTTTTGAAAAATATTTTGTATTTTGTTGTGTTTATAAAAAAGATATTTTAATACCATTGCGGACATTCAATGTAAAAATAATTATAGAACAATCTCCAGGATCCTTGTATATTGCCCACCATCACCACCACACCCCCGTGTTCAGCAAAAGTTGACAAAGCATAGTTAAATCCAAAAGTTATAACCATTTGTTTTAGTTGTCAATTCAAACTGAAAAATATTCTAGAACCAGTTTCTTTCTGCGCTGCCAATATGAATACTATAAGATGTTAGTATTTTTTTAAATCTGTATTTCCCAATTTTTATATGCAAATAATTCGACACCGCCATCAACCCCTGATTCTGGACGGCGGATCCTTGCATCAGAGGAGCAACATTCTGAAAATCATAAAGCAATACACATCCAGGCATCAGTTTAATTTCCTCTTCAAACACATTTTTGTTATTATAAATTTCCTTTCTTATCCTCCATTATGACACTTAATGCGAGAACTTTTAAGCATCATTTCCGTGTTCAGCTTAGTTTTGAATGTCTCTATCTTTTCGTTTATTTCGGTTTTTACTTTATCAATTCAAACACATAATGCGAGTCTTTGTTTTTCTGTTTCAGTTTTGAATGCATCTGTTACCGTTCTAAAGGTTGTTTAAATGCATATGTTACCGTTCTAAAGGTTGTTTGAATGCATCTGTTACCGTTCTAAAGGTTGTTTGAATGCATCTGTTACCATTCTAAAGGTTGTTCCAAATCATTTAAATATTTTCTCCTTCCTTTAGACCTCTTGTCTAAGTCATCAATACTACCTTGCTCAACACCGATACTGTTATAGACTTCTTGTCTAAGTCATCAATAGTACCTTGCTCAACACCGATACTGTTATAGACTTCTTGTCTAAGTCATCAATACTACCTTGCTCAACACCGATACTGTTATAGACTTCTTGTCTAAGTCATCAATACTACCTTGCTCAACACCGATACTGTTATAGACTTCTTGTCTAAGTCATCAATACTACCTTGCTCAACACCGATACTGTTATAGACTTCTTGTCTAAGTCATCAATACTACCTTGCTCAACACCGATACTGTTATAGACTTCTTGTCTAAGTCATCAATACTACCTTGTTCAACACCGATACTGTTATAGACTTCTTGTCTAAGTCATCAATACTACCTTGTTCAACACCGATACTGTTATAGACTTCTTGTCTAAGTCATCAATACTAACTTGTTCAACACCGATACTGTTATAGATTTCTTGTCTAAGTCATCAATACTACCTTGCTCAACACCGATACTGTTATAGACTTCTTGTCTAAGTCATCAATACTACCTTGTTCAACACCGATACTGTTATAGACTTGTTCTCTAAGTCATCAATACTACATTGTTCAACACCGATACTGTTATAGACTTCTTGTCTAAGTCATCAATACTAACTTGTTCAACACCGATACTGTTATAGATTTCTTGTCTAAGTCATCAATACTACCTTGTTCAACACCGATACTGTTATAGACTTCTTGTCTAAGTCATCAATACTACATTGTTCAACACCGATAATGTTATAGACTTCTTGTCTAAGTCATCAATACTACCTTGTTTAACACCGATACTGTTATAGACTTCTTGTCTAAGTCATCAATACTACCTTGTTCAACACCGATATTGTTATAGACTTCTTGTCTAAGTCATCAATACTACATTGTTCAACACCGATACTGTTATAGACTTCTTGTCTAAGTCATCAATACTACCTTGTTCAACACCGATACTGTTATAGACTTCTTGTCTAAGTCATCAATACTACCATGTTCAACACCGATACTGTTATAAACTTCTTGACTAACATATTCTTTTGTATCTATTTTAAATTGTTCAGCCTGAGAATGTAACTTCGTGTAAAAGTTGGTCAAATATTGCATCTTTCTCGTTATAATCTTATCACTTAAAATAGTATTAGATAAATCTTAAGTTGTCTTCTTATTCTTCTATCGTCCTTTCATATAAATTTCTCGTTTGTTTATTGTCCTCTGTCTGTTTGGTTATTTCCGCAATATCACTATTACTCAAACAGGGTATCAGCGTTAGCAATTATCTTTTGTTTAAGTCTGTTATTTTGTGTGTTAAAATCATACAATAGATATTTAGTACCTTAAACATTTTATTTCATTTCATTAAGATTTGTATGTAGCTGTTCCAGTAGAGACTGCAATATATAGTACTCTTCCAGAGATTTCTTTAGCTCACCTTAAACACTCCCCAAAGCATACACCATGCTGTTTATCTTCTTTTCAATTGCTGAAAAATATTACTGATCGCTAGACCGGACACATAACTTTCTCATACTGTTTGCAATGTTTCTATAGCATTAGATAATCTGTTGAGTTGTTGTGTAAGCAAGTCCTGAGCATCTGAAATATGTCTTCTATTCACACCAATCTGTTGCTTTGCTCTGAGATTTGATTAGCTTTTTTAGTAGCTGTTAATTTATTTCCAGTCTGTCCCTCACCCACCCCCGTCTTGATATGTTGCAAATTAATATACTCCAAAGTCTTAAGTATTTGAGCATCAACGTGTCTTTGTATAGACCTACTAGTAACTAACTCAGTTAATTTAACAGAATCACTTAAATTTGTGATACAGTTATTGTTGAGGTTTAGTCGCTGTTAATTGTTTTTGTCTCAGTGCTCAAAGGAAAACTTAAGTCACTATGACCTGTCAGCGATATTTCTATCATTTTATTATTTATCTAACTTGAAAACATACGTTAGAGGCATAATGTAAAACTCTATCACTTTTCCATATTCGTCTTTTATGCTGATATTCAATATGCTCATGGCACTTCTTTGTAATTGCCTGAAACGACCGTTACTATTGTATAAAACAAAGCCACAGTGAAATACATTTTTACCGGGCAAAGACCCTAATATTGTGGAACGGTTAGCATTGAAATAATAGTTTGGTGCTATTGATCTGATCAAGGAAAATGTATAAATGTGTAAGTTCAAAAACCCTAAAACTGTATCAGATTCAGTAAACTGCTTTTAAATCCTAGCAATTTATCGTCGTAGTTGGTGTAGTTGTTACCCAGAGTAATTTTAACTTTTGAGTTATGTTTCAAATATTCAATATAATTACTTTTTGTTTTCACCATTTTGCAGTAATTCCATATTTGACTTTATTGTTGTACAATTTCGATTTTGTGAAATCCATATAGGATAAAACAGTCCATGTTTGATTCTTGTCGTTTATGTAGTAGAATATTTATGTAGTATAATACTCTTTTTTAAATTCATATGAAATATTGCAATACCCAACAACAACAAAATAACAATCTATTCTTTGCAATGAAATGGATAATTTAACATATTTTGTCAACTGGATTGGAAAATAGATTTCTTTCTCAGGGAGACTATCAGACTTTGTCTGCGCTGTGATGTCCTCCCCGTAGGTAAAGTCATTCTTTCAATTTATCTAGCTAAAATAGGTGTCCTAGCTAAAAAAAAATATATTGAACAATAGGAACAATATTCTGCAATACATAATTCAACTGCCGATACACCAATACCACATGATACTATAACCATGCTAAGTTCTACCCAATTTAAAATTGTGTATGCTATTTTTGCATTTCTTTCTAACACCTCTACAGTGTTCGATCTCTCTGACTAAATGTTTTAATCTAGCTTTTTTTTTCTGCTGTCTAAACTTAATTCCATTGTCATTAAGTAGTGTTGTATATAAGAAAGGAGAACTTAGTGTCTTTCCACTCATTTATCTCACGACTAAAGATGTGCTTTGCACACGCTATTTATATATAGGAAAGTGACAACTTAGACTTTGGAGTTGTAACAGATTTAATGGTCTCTTTTGATGAAAGATATTGTAGGGCTGTATTGTACCGTTCGTCGTCAGAGGTGTGTGGAAGCATGTGTGCAGTACGGACTGCAAAGGTGCACTTTCCAAGTATACCAGGTGTGCAATCCTTTGGTCCGTATTTATTTATTTATTTATTTACTGTGCCGAAAGCACAATAAAGGTTGCACCTTTGTTGCAATCATTTCTCTTTCAGAAATGCTACATTATTTACCTAATGGTAAAGATGCTTTTGCAAAACACTTATCGGGTGACAATTTTATCTGGTAACAAAGTTTGGTGCTGCATGGTAAACAGAGTTAATAATGTTTGTGTTTTTTTGTTGTTGTTTCACTCGACATTTTACCTGTAGGTAAGATCTATTTGTTTGTCTAACTATAAAGTTGTGTTTTGCCTTCAATACACCTCCGGCGAAGTCTGGGCATACAACACCACACTCTATACACGGTATTTACATTCTGAATTGGACAGGTTGTGCCATTTCATCGGCTTTAAGAACTCAATGAACAAGATATCTAAAACAACTACACAACCTCCTATCAAATAATAGATCGTGCAGTTTGAACTTGTGTGACTTCTTTTCAGTGCCATGCACTGTATGTGCAACGTGTGCAGAAGTTACACTTACAGCATGTTGTAATTTTGTAGTCACGTCTTGTTCTTTTCTTTAGACGTTCAGCTTTCGCTTTTTGTTTTATTCTGCGAATGTTTTCCAAGTTGTCTGCCAGGCTCAACTGTACTAGGGTCTTATTTTGATTTTGTGAAGCAAACTTTTTATGTTCTTTGCTAACATTGTTTTCATGTTCATTTTGTCTTGTGAATTTGGAAAGGTAATGCAATATAAATCTACATCGGAACAAAAGTTAATTGCAAGTCATATTTCAGTGGTACACGGAATAGTATAATTTGAAATTTAATTGCTTAAATAAAAAATATAGATTTGAAGTCATGTCCGATGTGTGGAAAGTTAAAAACAAATGACGTGATGTTTACAACACAAGTGCTTCCTGCAAACCTTGCTATAACGAATACAAATACAGGAAAGAAATGGAGAGAAGAAACAGAGAACATCTAAATGAATACAACAAAGAGTACAGGAAACAAAATAAATAAATAAATAAAATAAAAAAACATAGTGATGAAAACTTCAGATTAGATTACTGTGCAATAAATATAATTTTCCAAACCTTGAGGCAATCTTAAAATCAAATTCTAATTTGACACTAATAGGTGTACCATCAATTGACTTTTTCTATAAGTCGCTAATTTTACAAAACCTAAAGTTGTTATTGTAGATGGTTTAGACATAGATCATAACTCCCCCATTTTATTTTTTATTTGTGTGTGTGTGTGTTGGTATCTTTGTTGGTTTTTGTTTTATTTTCAGTGAAATGCTTCTACATTCTAGATTTAAGGTTCTGTTAACATTCCCACTATTGGTACTTTGTTGTCTGTGTAAATTGGCAAATATTTAATGTTTTTCTTTTTCTAGAAAATTCCTAACTTTCCTGTTGCAAAACTATTTTCCTTTATCAAATTGTGTCATTCCAGCTTTTCGCTCTTTGCAGATTTATCTAACGATATATTTTATGTCATCTTTCTATTATTTTTTTACTTTTTCATTTGATGCGTATTTTTAAATATATATATATATATATATATATATATATATATATATATATATATATATATATATATATATATATAGATATATACGAATATAAAATTATGTTAATGTTATCAAGCATTCTCCTGTAGAATCCAGGGATAGCACATTCCGCGCTGTTTGGTGTATATTTGGACTTAGTTATATATATATATATATATATATATATATATATATATATATATATATATATATATATATATATATATATATATATATATATATATCACTGTCAAAATAGTTTTTATCCATTGTTGTATTTTTCATATACTTGCATGTCAACACTGTCTGTCTGTCGCTGGTCATCGATGTGACTGACATAAATTGGTTATATGGAAATCTCCTTCTTGCTTGTTGGTATAAAGTGTAAGAAGATTGTTCAGTAACCATCCTTTCAATTTGGTGTATTTTGTTCTATTTTTGTCTTGTTTAATTTGCTTTTACAGATGATTTATATTTGTATTTTTTTATAAAACAAAAACAAACCAAAACAAATTGACTGTCAGGATCATAGCAATGTCTTAAATACTATTCTTTGTCGGTTATTTAAAACGGTATGAAAAAGATCAAGAGAACACTTTGCGCTTAATAAATTGCCTCTATGTGTTATCAAAAAGCTAACTTGATGAACGTTTTCAACAAGGTACTTTTATTTTCAAAAATTGTAACGTTTCTTTAATTCTTTCAAACGTACTAATAATTTCTGATTTATATCAAGTTTTGTGATTCCAATTGCTGAGTCTAAAACAACTACTTCATATGCAGAATCATCATCAGTTGTTTTAAATCAAACTTTGTTGTCTATAAATTCAAACTCTGTCTTCGTCGAATCATTGTAGATTGATTTTGTAAATTTTACAAAATCTCTAAGTTGTACTGTAAATTTAACCTAATACAAATCTGCTTATCTACCGACATCAATACGTATTTTATTCTTTGCCATACTGCATTGTTTTAATAATCTTTGCTATCAGACTTGATGATGCTTATCTCGATGATATCATCATTGAAGATAACCTGTTACTTTGTTTTTCTGAAACATCAGAATATGTCTTTTCACTGTTTGAAACAAAAAAATTAACGCTTTTATTCTCTTGAATGTTATTCTTCAACTAGCTGTGACCATACGTCCAAACTTGCAAACATATATACATATGTAAACCGACATTGTTGCTTTCATGTTAAACTCATTAAACATGTAACTTTGTGTCACTATTTGTTATTTGTAAAAAAAAAAACAGAAAATTCAAATTATTTTGTGCTCGTTCCGCTAGTGTACTAGAAAAAAAAATTTTTTTAGTGTAGTGTTGTCCTATTTTTACACTAGTGTGTTGGTGTAAAGTAAATACTACTCACTAGGGGTGTCAATATGTTTTACTTAAATTATTTTTTGTGTAGTCGTATGCACGAGTGCTCTAGAAATTTTGGATTTTTTTATTTCGTGTTGTTGTATCCTCTACCCGAGTGGGTTGGTGTACAAATTACTACTCACTAGAACTGTCAATATACTTACTACTAATATTTTTTCGTCCATATAAAACGAGGCTCTCATATTACTCGAAGATTACTTGCAGACAATCTGGAGGCGGATTTAAATGAAAATAGTCTCAATTTAGGCCGACAATTTAACCCCCACCCACACCCCTTAGGTTTGCTACATCATAATTCCTAAATTAAATGTAGAGTAGTGAATATTTTAGTGCAATTGTCTCATCTATTTAACAATGATACTGTCCTTGTTGGAGCTTTGTTATTTAATACGTTGGCCATTATTACACAATGGCAGAGTTCTGGCAATAAGATCGACGGGTACGCGGTTAAACTGCACATATATCTCAATATGTTAATATGTACTCGAACAAAAAAAAAACCCAAAACGGTTGTTATTGGGGTTGCCATCCGGTTAAAAATCAGGCTGCGTAATTTTTTTACAAGTGAAAGAAGTTTAACGACGTTTTTTTTTAAAGTTATGACATTTGAACGGAGAAGGTTGCATGAAGGTCTTGTATATCCATTAGAATATGTGACTTCTTCAGGCTGGCCAAAAATAGATTGGTATTTCATTTTTTGTTTGGGTACACTATCAGATCAATCACGGTTATGTGAATTAAAGATTACCTACCTATACTGTATATGTGCACTTCTCCAAGTAACCAGTATAACGTCCATACTTGCCGCTGGGAACCGATATATGCATTGCGTTAGACTGGTGCATTGGCAGATTTTACCAGTTGTATATTCATGTATTTACGTCGCTCATAAATCATTGAACCAAATCTCCCTCATTGTACCACGTTCCAAATAAATGTGTTTTTCTATTTTAAATCTTATTTCATTACAGTATTTCATAAAAAGCACGTCCGGTCCAAAAGTACACCATTAAACCAAAATCATACCCATTAACAACTAGCCTTTTTACAGTACGATATTTATTGTGTCATAGCACAAACAGTAGTGTGCGTATTGTATTCAATGTTTTCATAAAGACAGAACAATCCGGACTGTCTCTATTAACATTAAAAAACTGGACTGTGTCTTTCAACCTCAAACTGAACGGTCTATATTAACATTAAACTTTATGCAAAATAAAGAAAAAAAAAAATATTAGTGCTGAAAATTTATTTCAAAGACGACGAGTATTTAAAGAGTAGAATCTTATTTTGGTATAAATATCGTCCCTCATATTTATTGAAAGATCTTATGGTACAAAAAAGATTGGGCCTTGTACTAACACAAAAAGACAAGTTCGCAAGATGTATACTGTACAAATATATTAAGGCACCCACCCACTCCCATGCAGTGATCTGACGAACATACATACATACATACATGCATGCATGCATGCATGCATGCATACATACATACATACATACATACATACATACATACATACATACATACATACATACATACATACATACATACATACATACATACATACATACATACATACATACATACAAAGATATTAAGGCAAACACCCATTCCCATACAATTATCTGACGAACAGTCATACATACATACATATATACGTACATACATACATACATACATACATACATACATACATACATACATACATACATACATACATACATACATACATACATTCATACATACATACATACATACATACATACATACATACATACATACATACATACATACATACATACATACATACATACATAGATACATACAAAGATATTAAGGCACCCACAAACTCCCATACAGTGATCTGACGAACAGTCATACATACATACATATATACGTACATACATACATACATACATACATACATACATACATACATACATACATACATACATACATACATACATACATACATACATACATACATACATACATACATACATACATACATACATACATACAAAGATATAGATATTGTTTTCTCCATATTTTTCGAATTTAACGTAACAGCCACCACCACCTCGTGCATTAGTGTCCTCATAATTTCGTAAAACACCACCTACATTGTAGAAGGTACGGACTTCAAACCCTGGAATGTGGTGATTGTGGAGGAGATGGTGGTAATAAAATATTTTAGAATTTCTATCCAACCACTAAGGTTGAGGGAGTGAGAGTGGGAGTGGGAGTGGAAGCAAGTTAGCAAGTTGATCAATAGCTAAGAAAAGTGTTGGGACATGTCGCCTTTTTCAAAACTTTAATTTTCTAATAAGTGCGTATTACTTAACATGCTTTATTAAATTCTGAACTGCTGACATAATCCTTGTACCTCAGATACAAGTATGAGACACTCATCTGCGGTAAAAACGTTGTGGCGATGGCAATTTGAATGGTTCGTGGTCAGGTTTCTGAGATTGGTGGTTTTCCGTGGACTGTCATTTTTCTGAGATTGGTGGTTTTCCGTGGACTGTCATTTTTCTGAGATTTGTGGTTTTCCGTGGACTGTCATTTTTCTGAGATTGGTGGTTTCAGTGGACTGTCAGGTTTCTGAAATTGGTGTTTTCCGTGGACTGTCAGGTTTAAAGACATATCAGGATCCGCGGTGTTTCAATGATTAAGGAGTTAGACTCGTTACCAGAAGGGTGCGGGTTCGATTCCCACCATCAGGTCAGCCCAGATTGGCTATGGTGGCATGTCCTTTAGCAAGGCACAACAAAACCTTTAAAGTGTTACTGTGCCGTAAAACGAAAACAAAAAAAAATCCGTATTATCCTACCTAGACCTCAGAGAGTAACGGCCATTAACTGATCTCTGGAAAAACAGAGAACGTTCCGCGCACTAATTATGAGGAGCTGTTTCTTTAGAATTGGCGTTTTTGTGCTTCGTTATAATTAAGTTAATTGAAATGGACTGTTTTAGTATGTCGTGATTTTAGTATGTTGTGAAGATTTCACGAAATATGGACGATGGATGTTGAAATATAGAAAAACCCGTATAGGTGACCCACCGGGCTCTTGAGCGACCTTAAGACCGACCCAGAAAAAGATGCAATTACGTAAACATTCACACCTAACTGTTTGATTAGACTGGTCAGCGGGCCAAAGGAACAGTTTGTACGTGATCGAGAGGTCTGGTTTGTAGGTCTCGTAATATGGTCAACATTCTCCTTACGGGGTTCCGGGATGCAGAATAGGCCCGATGCGACCTCTTGCATTTCACAAGAGGTGACTACTGGAGGCAGCCGGATGCGACCTCATGCATTTCACAAGAGGTCACTACTGGAGGCAGCCCAATGCGACCTCTTGCATTTCACAAGAGGTGACCACCGGAAGCAGGAGCCGTTACTGCCCAGTGTTCAGCATCCCGGATTCGCTACCGAAAATGTGGGGTCTGAATCATCAGATCAGCCTTTGTCGGCTACGGCGGTGTGTCGCAGAGCAAGGTACTTTACTCCTACTGTCTCAGCACTAAATAACCTGAATGTATTGCCGTGCCTAAAACAAAAAACCAAATCAAATAACAGACGTAGAAGAAGGCAACAAACGAAAAAATTTAAAAAAAAAAAAAATAGTTTTAATTGTTAGAGTAAATGAGGAGCAAGTCTGTTATATTTCGGGTCATGTTATATCTCAGTATTAGCATTGCATGGCATTGTAATAATTCTGGACTGGGAACCTAGGTTCGGTAAACCGTGTGTACATGATCGACAAGTTGATGTACTATTCAACTAAGATTTGATGTCGAGGTCAAAGTTCAAGTGGATGGGTTTTCTATGTGCATTCGTTATGTGCACATATTTCGTTCGTCCTTGAATTAACGCGTGAAACGCATGATCATACACGAACTTACTCCACATGGTAAGTTTCGTCGCTTCCATATTATCATCATTAAGGTATACAATTAGCTTAAACAAAATATAAATTGAAATATTAACTATTTAAAACCTAATCATAAAATAGACTCTTCCATCCGACCTTTAACCTCGCCATTAAATCGTGGTGGAATAGTTTTGTGATTCCATTTCTACACTATTCATTGATACTGCAACACCATTTTTACACTATTCATTGATACTGCAACACCATTTTTACACTATTCATTGATACTGCAACACCATTTCTACACTATTCATTGATACTGCAACACCATTTCTACACTATTCATTGATACTGCAACACCATTTCTACACTATTCATTGATACTGCAACACCATTTCTACGCTATTCATTGATACTGCAACACCCTTCCGAGTATTCTGTGAGTATTAGACCTAAACACAGATGTAGACCAATGTAAAAATTAAAATAGGACGATTTATTTTTGTTTGACAAATAACTAAAAATTCAGCCTACACCCCTGGCAGCTTGTACCCCCCCCCCCCCAACCGATTTTAAAAACGAAAAGCATCAAGGATATAAAAAAATATGCACAAAACTAACTCATTTCATTCATTGATTTATAATTTCTAACTCGATTACTACCAAGCGGTCCCTAACATTGTCACCTTCTTCGCGTTTCAAACCTAACGGAACTTCAACACTAACACCGCGTCCATATTTGCGTAGGCGAGAATGTGTTGTTCACATAACAGAAGTGATGTAGTTCATAGTCTTCCGTAAACTTCGGATAATTCCGTAAATTTCCCTAAGGTAAAGATGTAAGGGAATATTGTTTCCCTTTTTTTTCTTCTCAATTTATTTGGAAATATCAGAATTAGACATTTTATACACTGGATCCAGACGACAACATATTTACCTTCTATATACGTGTAGGTCTTCTTTCCACCCCTTCACTGAAAATGGACTCTTCAAGCATTCGGAAAATGACAGTGAGCAGGCTCCTCGTTAACACTGAAAACTTCCGTTTGATTTGAAACGCGAAAATGATGACAATGCTGGGGACCGCTTGGTGACAATCGAGATAGAAATTATAAATCAATGAATGAAATAATTGTCTTCACGTGTGGTTGAATCTGACAAGTCTTTGTCATTGCCCATTGTATTCATTGATTCTGTTATCAAATAATCCTTCCATTTCAATCATAATCGGAATTTTTACTGATATGTTGTACGTGCGTTGTTGCTAAGTCGTTGACTACGATTTATTTTTCATTTCGTCGATATTTAGCGTCAAAATTCCTTTCGTCTTTGTTGTGAAATCCTGCTTCGCTGTGTTGAACGAATACAATCTACTTTGTTTAGCAACGGAATTGTGTGTACAAAGTTCCAAATGTATTGTATTATAATGTAAATATACTATGGGTCATGTTAGCACGTACAGCATTGCCCCATGTGTATGTTTTAGGTTTGTAGGACGATAATCTACCTTAACTTAGAACTCTTGCAAGTAACACATTTTAATATTTACCGCAAAGATCAATTTATATTGTATAACTGAGTTGACGGCGGGCCATATATATATATGTGTGTGTGTGTGTGTGTGTGTGTTATTTTGATCACTGGTCTACGTCTCTTTACTGATTAATATCCTTGTGACATGCTTCACTTCACTGCTTAAGACGTTGCGTTCTGCCATTCTGGTCTTTGCTGTTTGGCCTGCTAAGTTGTATGTTTATTTTGAACTCTTCGTACGTGTTGTCAATCAGGTATCCTGTTAACACCACTCATGAATAATGATAATGGAGTTGTCTTTCCTTCAAAACTGGAATATGCATGATCATTTGAAATGAGTAAATAAGGTGCATCAACTTAAATCCCATGAATAAGTTCATCAACTGTTAATCTGTCATATTTTATTTCTATGTACATAGGATCAACAGATGTATCAACAGATTTGACGTTATTCACACAAAGTAACTATTTAAACTATCAATTGTATTGTTCATCTCTAATAAATTCCGTTTTATATAGCTGAAATTTCTTCAACATTATCAAAAACAAACTCTTCGAAATTTCAACCGTGTTCATAGCTGTTAAATCACCTGATTTATATAGTTTCAGTATCTTGAATATTGATACAAATACATTAACGAACAAATTAAGTATGAAGTCCAACCAATAATTTTCAACGACATTAATTTATTTCCGATTTTCGACTTTAAATTAATTCGCATTTAATACATTTTTCATATTTATTCCAAATATTTGCACTGAACGGTTTTATTTTCTCTTGGTGTTCTAAACCTTCGTTTCCATTCTGCTTTCTGTTTATTTGAACAAGTTTCACATACTGGCCATCCGTCTTTTCTTTTTGAAAATGTATCTGGGAGTTTATGTGTAACACACATTCTATAAGCCAATTTGATCGTAATCATCGTCATCAGTAACAATTATATTTGTATGAACAACCATTCTGACTGATATTTTTTAACAAGCATTTTCTTCAATATTTAACGATCAAGGAACTGAAAGTGACTACTTAAAATTTACTGAAAGTGACTGTCCAAAAGTACATATTAGTGACTGTCAGTACCTATTAGTGATTTTAATGCATACCTAAGTAATTTTAGTGCATATTTAAGTGACTTACGTTTTCCCCACATATATATGTTGGATGCCCCAACTGTGCTCTTAGTGCCCCCACTCATCAAGAAACGCTTGGAATTTGTCTCAACAAAACGCTTGGAATCTGTCTCAACATGCTAAAAACAGCATCTTATTGAGATAAATGAATCCAATTCTCTTAGACCAGCAAAAAGTTACGAGAGCAACAAAGAAAAGACAACAAGATAACACACAACAACTAGAGCTGAAACATTTTGTGGAGGGAATACTTGCTAAAGCTGATACGAAAATTACAACTAAAGAGGCATTAAATGTATTGTCTTACGAATTCAAAGTTCAAAGAGAAAATTAGACTGTTTGTGTATCAAGCTAAAAAAAGACAGATAAAAGCTTAACCAAACTGATTTTGGATCAAAAGATACAGCAAAAGGAGCCAGAAGATGACATGGGACAAATTAAGGAAGACAATAATACAAAAATCGAAAATGAATTGTTTGGATTTTGTGAAGAAGAGAAAAAAAAAGTTTTTTTTTTCTTTCGAAACACTTCAGATATCAGATTTTCTTTTGCTAATTAGCATCAGCTACATAATTTTCAAACTTGAGTACAGCAATACAACAAGAAAGTACATCTAAAACTCTACATAGCAGTGGGGCTAGGCCTGTCATCTGCAGATGGAAATTTACAGTACAGTGTCGATGCCTGTGTATAGCACAACATTAGAGCCTACAGGATGTAATAATTACACCCCTGAAATGTTGTGGGTGTACCTAAACTAACGACATTTTAAACCAGCAGCATACAATATATATATATATATATATATATATATATATATATATATATATATATATATATATATATATATATATATATATATATATATATATTGTCAGCAAAATGTCAGAGAAAAACAATATCATCAACATGATTTACCGAGCCACGTTAAAGACAGGTTTAATTGTTACCTACTGAATGATGTTCGAACTGCTATTCATTTACAAGACTGGTTTAATTGTTAGCTACTTACGATGTTCGAAATTCTATTCATTTACTAGATAGGTTTCGCAGTCTAATGTATATTGAGGAGATTACAAAATTTCTTCACCCGGTTGCTTTTATTTGATCACAAGCGCTTTAATGCCTGGTGGAATTGTTCCGCAGGCACAGATTCTCACATTTATTTGATGTGTGTGTGTGTGTTCAATGTTTTTTTTTTTAAATTTGTTTTCTTTCTGTAGGCTTTGTCGCAATATCTATAATGTTTGCTGCCTTGCAAGAGTTGTATGATTTATTGCATTTCGTGGTTCAATTTACCCATCAATGAATTTAATTATCTAACAGTTGTCGTTACATAACAGTTTTTATTACATAGGATGTGGCTATAATGGCACCTAAAACAATTACAATTTAGTTCAAATTGCTGTAAACGAAATATATCGATTTACGAAGCGTCATGGTTGATTTCATTTTCAGAAAGACTAAGTGAACTGCAGTTATATTGGATGCACAAAGAACAATAAAATATCCAAATGGAATTTTTTTTCTTTTGGTTCATATCTGATACAGTTAAGGAACTTTTTTTATGTTGGTGCTAAGAGACTCACTTTAGCTATTTTAACAAATTTTAATTGCAGTCCAGCTAGAGTCTTTCTAAAATTATTATCATATCTGAATGTGTTTTTCTATCCCGGCATTTGACTTCAGGTGTCTATTATATTACTTTCCTTCATATGTATTTATGTCTCTTTCAACCCCTCTATTAAAAATAATAAATGTAAGCCACCAAACTATTTCACAAAGTTTTGCAAAAAGTGAGAATCTGTATGTTTTTTGTATGTTTCAGTAATTATATCTACATGATGTACTCACTAATTCAATGAGCACGTGCTCACCTGCTATTATTCCTCGTGCAATGGATACCACGGGGTTGACAGCACAATGCAGAAGAATACACTAACAACAGAACAGAACAGAAAATGATTATTTTTATTTTCTAAGTTGGATTTCGCTCGATTTAACATAGCGAATTTATTTTTAAAAAATCAATATAACATCAAAATGACAACAAATATATGTGTGGGTTTACATTACCTGCCTGACATGCAACCTGTTTACAAACCTATGAATCAACATCTAACATATCTATACATGTCTTTCCTTTCCATAGCAATAACCACTGCATATTTCAAACTTTTTTTTAACCGGTCTTTGTCTAATGATCTGTTTCGAAGTTGTAAAAACAATAAAACACTGTCATGGAACAAAGTGATTTTACTGATATTGAATAGTATGAAACATTAAAAAATCTGATTATTTATCTTGTAACAACTTTATTTATTTATTGAAACGTGTGTTTTTGATGGATATCAATTATAGTAATGAGTGCGTTCTGTTGATTATGTTGAACCTTGATTTTCTTAAAGATGCAAAAGGCAATACAATTGATAGATTGTGCAGTCACTTTTATATAACAAGATGTGTATCAACTGCACAGGTAGCAATTGGATTATGTTTTATATCAATAAAACCTTTTCCTTCATGAACAAGAAAGTGAAAACTTTACATTTTTAAAGAGATGTTGGCAATATAAGTATCGTTTTGAAGACATTTGGAAATTATGTCCTTTATTTATATAATTAAAGGAATTTGAATTTAAAAAATTAAAAGCAAAGACGTTTTTGATGTGTTTACTTTGAATAACAGTTCTGTTAGTACAATTAGGTAAATAAATTTACATACTCAGCAAAAACATCTTCTGACCTTATTTGTTTATTTATTTATTGATTTATGCGTTTACAGTAAACGTTGCCAACGTCTTTTCCTTACACAGCCTTCAAAAGTATAAGTCGACTACAGTTTGTCCAGTTCGTTGTTTGTACTATCGTATCCCGTGTATTATTTATAACTCCTAAACGTCAGGACTCTGTGTATGTTAGAGAAATTTTATCTACAGTCGTTTTTGCATTTGCCAAGTAAGAAACATGAGCTCATTGGAGCTATTTTACCAACTATAAACAATAATATAACAAGTAACCATAACAATCAGGTATACATACATATGTACCGTATGTATTCGCGTATAATCAAATACAAACTGCAAACTGCATAGACCCAGATCTGCCGTCGCATAATGCGCCGGTAGATCCGGGTCTATGCAGTTTGTAAGGACTAATTAGTAGAACAAACAACATAGACCCTGATCTACCGGCGCATTATGCGACGGCCGATCAGGGTCTATGTTGTTTGCATTTGGACTGTGTTATACGCGAGTACATACGGTACATACATAAATACTTAATTATGTAACTATTTATGACTAATCTTATTTCTATGCTAAAAATTCATTTAAAAAAAAAAAATACATTTCTAATTAAAGATTCCATGCAGAGCAATCAATTTACACGGATAGATTTCTACACTAAAACTACATTCAACGTTAAAGTATACATGCGTAATAGTTCAAAAAAATACATTAAGGATAGGAAAAGAAACCACAACTATAAGACCTGCATAAAAAGCCGCAATGTATATACAAATATTACGTACACGACTGCTGTAGGTAAGGGGAAAAAAAAAATGTTCTTGTATGTTGTTTTGAAAGTTTGAACCGACCTTGACATTAATGATTTCTTAATTAAAATTGTAAGGACCGAAACTGGGCCGATTCTGCTTTGGTTCGACTCCGCAATGTGCTGAGTATGTTATGGGTCAATATGTCCAGTCCTCCTGTATATAATATACAGAATCGCGTACTCGTTGCAGTTCGAAGAATACAGTAGATCAACACGATATTATTATGTAAACAAAATGTTCTGAGCCACAGTGGATACTCGAAAATAACTAATTATAACTTCCTAAGCAAATCACATCTACAACAAAACAACATGTTGACGGCTTGTGCACCCTACGCGCTAAAGCTGCTATTTTGGATTTTACCTGACCCAAATGGTCATAAAATATTAGCCAATGAACGCGCATGAAAATCTTAACTGCCAAGGTATATAAGACCATGTGTGATAACATGAAAACAACTCACTATTAACAGCACGTGAAGCTAAAGATGTCAGAGCTTAATTTATGTACATTCAATGCCAGTATATATCCGGTGTTATGTAATCAGCAGAGCTGTGTTACGACTTCTTTTTGGGTTATGACATGAAGGCAGACGACAAAGAAAATATGCACAGTTTTTTAAACTCCTATCAGTTTTAGTAAGGATGTATGAATGCGTTTGAAGCAGAATTCGATTCCAAAAGAACTTTCTTAAGAAAATATCCAGTTTGAATGGCACCAGAAGAAGCGTATTGGCTTATATTCTGTACATTGTTAATACTGAGCCATGACTTTGGGCATGTTAAAGGAAACCACCCACATGTGTTGCCTCATCAACCTACATGTCATCACAGGATACCGAAGGAAAATGAGGTATCTGAAATGGCACCATGGGAATTATTTTTCTATGGGTTGTAAAAAATGACATTTTTCAGTTTTTCATAAACTAAGGAAATATAAAATGTTTGATTTCAGTGACTTTTATTATCGAGCCCACATTAGTGGGAAAGCAAGACACAAGTTACTTTTCTGGCGGTGACATTATCTGCTATGCTTCTTTATCAATTGTGGCTGCCTGTGCTGAGATTTCCTCATTTCTCATGAATATGCATAAACCTGCTTAACCATTCACTGTGAGCGCGAGTAAACTTTTCTTGCTGTTGTAACCCAACATTACTTTCACGCCGTTTGAATGAGCTAATCAAAGTTTCTCTTTCACTTTTATTTATGTGTTGGAGATTGTTATATTGTTTTGTTGACGATGCATTTTTGTTTATGCATACTTCTTATAAAAAATGAGGAAATCTCCACATAGACCGCCATGGGCGATAAGGAGTGTAGCAGATTGTTGCCTGTGGCTTGCGACATTGATGGCGGCTAGGGTCATGCTAAAACACATTTTGTTGACCACTGAAATCTACTGACCAATTGCTAAAATGCTTATCTGCTGACCATTGTAAATGTCCATTATTTTCATTCATATGCAGATAATTTTCTTGACAAAAACTTAAGGTCTCGTCATTTGTCAAGGGAGCGCATTCATTATTTACAAATATACCAAATGTCAAGACCCAAAAACTGATCCGGAACAAGCTAACCAATACTTGATACAATGGGTGCTGTTTAAACAGCAATTTTGAAAAAAATTATAACTGTCTTGAAATGAGTTTTATCATGTTTATCGTAATTATTGCATCTGCATGTAATTACAGAAAAGTACTAAGGCATATTTGCATCCATGAATAAATGCATAAATAATAATAGAATTAAAGTTACTCAGCCTTCCACAATATGGCAGACGTTGGCATCATGTTAGTGTTCAATTTATTTAAAAATACTAATGCATATCTTTTGAAATATCTAACAATAGATATGCTGCAAAAGGTACATGTATGTTATTTACATGTTCAGTTCTATTTCTTTTATTATGTATACCACAAAGACGGTATGATATTTTATTTCCCTCCACATATGTGTATTTATTATTATTAACAGCATAACCCAAAATGTGCCTGTATGTGGGGGTTTTGTGGAGAACTATTATTTGTTGTCTCCCTTTTGAGGATGTCCTCATCGAGTGTGGTGAATGACAGTCTTTACTGATATATGCACCATTTTGACAGAAAGTTAAAGTTTTTTTTCACTAATTAATCTCCATAAACATGTTTGCATTTTTCAAATGGAGACCTTTAATAATCCCTTTTCAGCATTATTTATGCAGATAATGTGGTCATTACTGGTGATAAGGTCCTAAAACTTGATGATTGCATGAAGGATAAAGATGAAGTTTTCTCCGCAGCTGAATGAGGGATCACTTCAGATTACCTGGATGTAAAAACACACACATAATATTAATATTATTATACCCTATCTTCTTCACAGGTGGAGTACTAATGAGACTATAAGACAGTTTTTGCAGTAGGTATTTTGAGATTATTAAGTTTGGGACCTTATTTTGCAGTACTTCTATACTGAAATAATGTTCTAATGGTATTACCTGGGACTAACATACTAGGAGGCAGTGGTGTACTGGCCATTGGGCATACCTGGACAAATCCCGGTGGGCCGCCGCAAAAAATCGGTTTTTACCGGTGTTTTACTGGTGTGAGCAAAACCACGGGCCTGTCCCAGCAGACCGCCGCATCGGTGGGCCGTCAAAAAAATCAGTTTTTACCGTTGTTTTACTGGTGTGAGTAAAACCACAGGCCTGTCCCGGCAGATAAATCCAGGGCTGAGTTGCTTACCCAGTACACTCCTGCTAGGAGGATTGGAAACTGTACTGAGCTCTCAGATATGACCCATTTCCTTTCGATATGCAAATGAGGTTGCCAGCAATCTTCATAACCTTTAGAGCACAAGAATAGTAAGGGTTAAGGGAATAGTCCTTACTATACAAATCTGAGTCTGACCTGCAACAGAGTATGGACCATTTCTCTTCAGCTTGTGACAATTTCAGTCTCGCAATCAGTATCGAGAAGACGGAGGTGATGCACCAACAAATCCTTACATAGAGCCTATAATCATGGTAAATAGCCAAACCCTCCTGGCAGTGGACAAGTTGACCTATTTCAGCACTGCACTGTCACATGCAGTCTAAATCGATGATGAAACCAACACCAGAATTGCTAAAGCAAGTGTGGCCTTTGGCAGTCTACGCGCAAATGTGTGGGAGTGCAGAGGCATCACATGGCAAGCAAAACTGAATGCATACAGAGCCATTATGTTGCCAACCCTGCTGTATGCATGTGAAACCTGGACAGTGTACCGACACATGTCAAGAAGCTGAACCATTTTGACATGGGCTGCCTGAGGAAACTGATGAGGATAAGATGGCAGGACATGGTCCCAGACACTGAGGTTCTCACATGGGCAGGCATTCAAGCATCCACTCTCTGCTGATGAAATCACAGATGAGATGGGCAGGCCATGTCACCAGGATGTCAGAAGAACGACTACCAAAGAAGATCTTCTGCAGTGAGGTGAAGGAGGGAAAATTATCTCAGGGTGATCAGAAAAAAAACACTTCAAAGATTCCCTCATGTCATGCTTGAAAAACGTCATCATTGACCCTAAGTTTGGGGAAGATCTTGCACAGGATCGCTCCACTAGGTGCAGTCTCATACATACTGGAGTTATAGACTTTGAACTGAGGAGAATTGCAGAGGCAGTGCAGAAGCGCGAGCAGCATAAATCTCAGAACTGCAGTACATCTTCTGTTGGGTAAGCAATCCTAAGTGGCATCTCCTGTCCACTGTGCCATGACAGTTCAGAGCACAAATGATCAGATGCTCGCGTACTCGCAGAAACCAAACCAGTTATATATAGTGACGTCATGGTCATCTTCAAACTCAGAGGACAAACAACAGTAAGGGTTACCATGTCCTTGTACTATAAGTCCCATATGTACCTACCTAGGCTTCAGGTTGTAGTTATGCTACATTGTGAAAGAAACCTGTACCTTTTACAACGCATTCTAAATTCTTAAATTTGAATTAAATATATACCAACGGAAAAGTCATTTTCTCTCCTCTATCTCAGATATATTTTAATTTAATTTATGATGGATAGAAGGACATCTTATACGATTTCATGTCTTGAATGGCAAACTATTGTTGCCAACAGATGATTTTTTAAGATTTAAGTTGGAATGAGAGCTACAGTAGGAGAAATAAAACTGTTAAGTACATAATGTTCGATATAGATGTGGCTATTGAGAGATCTATTCATATCAAAGCCTTAGTTGGTACCATATATACTCGTAAGTTGAGTCCAACTGCAAACAACATAGATCCTGATCTGCTGTCGCATAATGCGCTGGCAGATCAGGGTCTGTATTGTTTGTTCTTCAGAGTATTCCTAACAAACTTCAGTGACCCAGATCTGATTACAAATTAAAAGCTTTGAAATTCTTATTTAATTTTGTTCTGTAAATGTTTTGCAAGTTTCGATGTCAGTTTCCAAATTTCAGGTACACCTTGATATGCAAGCTTGATTTCTGTTTCAGATGATCCATGACGTACAACTAGAACCTGCTCATGTGATCCAGAAGAGAAGTGTTGACCAAAATTTGAGAATTCACCTTCACTTTGACCAGAGTGTTAACAAACTTCCATCTGCACACAAAAACCTCGTACACGTAAAGTACAATTGTGACATTTTTAACCCTTAGCCTGATGTAGGGAGAGTTTTTTTATATGGATCTTTATGGGAAAATAAGGGCACTTGTCCAGTGAAAGATATTTCAAAATAATACAGAATTGCCAGTTTTATCAATTTACTCCTGGAAATTTTGTTCCCAATCAGTCTAATGATGGGGCACAGGTCCCTGTTCCAATTACACTAGAAAAATCCCTGATGGGAATCTTTGGTTGAATTGTGTATGAAATAAAAACATAATTATTATTATAATTAATAATAATATTTATATTAAATATTACATGTACCACTATACACTTTTTTAATTACTATGCTTTGTGAAATGAATACTTGCTACATAGGAAAAGAAATAGGGAAATAACTGCAAACATTTTCTTGAAGCATAGTGTTTTCTCTAGCCAGGAATTTCTTCAGGTCAAAAGTGATCCCTGTTTGTGAAATTAGGTTGAAAATGGATTTGAGGGGTGGAATTTATGGAAGTCAAAAGTGACTCCCTGTATGTAAAATTGGGGAAAAGTCAATTTCAGTGGTTCATGTCAAATCTTCACTTGCAAGTCTTCAGCAGAGAGATATCTTCTTGTGTGTGTGAGTATGTAATGCAAGAACTAAAAAAAAAAAATGTTTAGCATGGTTCTTGTTGTAAGGTCATTGATCCAGATTACTTTTCTAGGCAAGAAGGACAAAAAAATTGAATCATTTGTCATTGCATTGTACTTTTTTTGACATAATAATTACAACAAAATTTTAAGAGAAAGTTAAAATTAGTCTGTCCTATCAGCTGATGATCCAGTTTCATCATGAAGTTAATTTATGATTAATTTTTTTAAACGCTTTAATGGTAATTAGTGTGGAAATAAAGTGCTTGTTTACCAGTGACACTGCATTATCTCAAAATTCAGATCATGTGTCACAGAAAATGTGATGACTGATATTGGTCACATCTGTGGCCAACTCATTGTACCAGTGCCGCATCAATGCACTCTTGAGAAAATGCAGACTATATGTGAGACAAGTGTACACAGGCTTGAAAAAAATTTATGACATCTGTTACACTTTTTTTCCTTCTCAGTTTTAGATATCAGAGATTGTCCATTTGATTCCAGGATATCAACAATATAGTTTGTAAAATGATCTTAAAATGTTTATAACAAGTATAATATGTTCCTAATTGTGATAAAATTTACAAAACATACAAATTACTTTCAGAGCAAGGTTTTGGATGCCATTGCATATTGGGAGGACACGCTGAAGGTTAGAGCTACAAGAGTTCCAATCCGACTTAACAGGTTTGGACTGACCCACTTATCTCATCTCTAAAAATTCAAGATTTTATTTGAGTCTGAATTTACAAATGTTTTAAAATCTTTAAGTACTTCCAAAAGCACATGACAAATATTTATGTAAAGTGGATTTTCAGCATTTTTCAAACCAGATAACAGGTGAACATTTGTACATTGTACAGTTTGTTCAGAGAAGTTTCCTAGGGTGCGTACACCCTCATACAGTCATACTAAGTATGTCTGATCCACATTAATATATTTCCTAATGTGTGTACACCCTCATACTCTCATACTAAGTATGTCTGATCCACATTAATATATTTCCTAATGTGTGTACACCCTTGTGCCCTCATACTAAGTGTGTCTGATCCACATTAATGTATTTCCTAATGTGTGTACACCCTTGTGCTCTCATGCTAAATATGTCTGATCCACATTAATATATTTCCTAATGTGTGTACACACTTGTACCCTCATACTAAGTGTCTGATCCACATTAATATATTTCCTAATGTGTGTACACCCTTGTACCCTCATACTAAGTGTCTGATACACATTAATATATTTCCTAATGTGTGTACACCCTTGTACCCTCATACTAAGTATGTCTGATCCACATTAAAATATTTCCTGATGTGTGTACACCATTGTACCCTTATACTAAGTATGTCTGATCCACATTAATATATTTCCTAATGTGTGTACACCCTTGTACCCTCATACTAAGTGTCTGATCGACATTAATATATTTCCCAATGTGTGTACACCCTTGTACCCTCATACTAAGTGTCTGATCTACATTAATGTATTTCCTAATGTGTGTACATCCTCATACCCACATACTAAGTAAGTCTGATACACTTTATTGTATTTCCTGGTGTGTGTGTACACAATTATACCCTCATAAGCATGTCTGATCTACATAAATGTATCATTTTAGCAAGAAAATAGTATATGAAAAGAGATAATTTCATTTCATGAATCCACCTAGGATGCAGGGATAGCACTTCCCTTCTGGTGTATATTTGTAACTGTCTATATTATCTTGTATATACCTTAATTTCAGTCAGAGGAGGGTGGCCAAGTGGTCTAAAGCGCTCGCCTTTACAGATCACTCGCATCTCACTTCTGTCCGTGTGGGTTCAAGTCTCAGCTCTGACAATGTGGGTATGCGAGAAAGCTTGCCAATAGATTCCCGTGAGTCGGTGGGCCTTACCCCCGGGTCTTCCTCCACCAAATATACTGACTGCCATGTATAGCTTATCATGCGGTGAAAAATGTTGTTAAAACCACGAAAACTCAGAGGAATCTGGAGTAACTGTGTAACTTTGCCGACCATCCATGTTTCTCATTGCTGACCCTAACGCTTTTTTCCCCCATGATATAAACAAACAAAAAAAATCTCACATTGCCGAAATTGATTTGTGCATCTAATTGAGCCGGTTTTGTCAAGTATTTTGAAGTGCTTGAAATATTATGATTTATATATAATGTTTTAAAAAAAAACTAAAAAAAACCCTACCTGCCTACCCTTATTTTAAAACCAGTGCAATAGGAAACACACATTAGGGGGAGGAGGGGGGCTTACATGAGAGTTAATTACTGGTACATATACATGCTTATTTATATCCATGACTAATTCATCCTTTGTTGGGAACATACACTTGGCGGTGAATTCCCTCTACACTTGCTCCGTGACAAGATGCCACATTGGAGGGGTAATTACCTATAAATCACCACTGCAACTCAGAAGGCACATCTTGTCATTCTCCAATGCATTGGGAACTGGTCAATTGACATTGAATAGCCAGTGCATGAAGACCACTCAAGGAAAGACTGAGATGTCAGGGTGATTCACAGTCAGATACATTTTGAAGAATCAATTGCTTTTTGTGTCAATTATAAATTGGACAGTAAAAAAAATCATTTCAGAAGAGCCTTGTATACTGTAGTATCATTTATTTTCGTGGGGCTCAATTTTCGTGGTTTTGTAAAAAAAGACATTTTCATGGGTAATTCAATTCTTGGTTTTGCCTGTCAAAGTTTGCATATTACTAAGTGTTTAATTTCGTGGTTTAACCTCTACAAATACCCAAAAATAAAGAATAAATACGAATAAAACTCTGCCGATGCAAACGGCAGTCACTTGAATGTTTATAACAGTACTTTCACATGTATAAGCACAAATCAAAAACCTGACAAGTTCAATACTGACACTGTGTTTTTGTCCAAGTGAATAACATCAAAGGAAGCCGACGCAGCCAACAACATTAAAACAATACTACTGCCTATATGATCACAAATAACACACATGTCAAGGACAATCACTTACACCGTGTTTTCGTCTGAGTACTCAACATCAAAGGAAGCCCACACAACCTACAACACTAAGTCAATCGATTATTGAAGTAACCTGTATGATCGCTAACTGAAACCACTATCCATAAAGGGAATAAAACACGTGACCGGCTGCCCTTTGCTCATTGCAATCAACAGACAGTGGCAATATTTGATGCGTCTTGAGCCCATCAATGTGAGAAGATGCTAACTAAATTGAAAGACAGTATAATCACGCGTTTGTTTGTGCCTGCCTCATGTACAGGCCAACTTCAACCACTAGACTTGAAAATAAATAAAGAGTACAAAGAATAATTAAAATCACATTTCCACAACTGGTATGCTAAACAGGTCATGGATGCCATCACGAAAAAAGGAAGATGCTACTGGTGACGATCACTGATTGCAACCTCATTAATCAAGCCAATTCGGGCTGAATGGATAATTGCAGCTCACGCGACAATGAGTGAAAGATGTGACCTAATTATCAGTGGTTTGGTGAAAGCTGGACTTGTTTAATTCTGCAATTTATTTACCTGACAAGCATTTGTGTGTACATTGAGATGTGTTTGACATGATGTTGATACAGTGGCTTTGTCCAAAAATCAGTGAAGTGTGAGCTTTAATACTCGGCTGTAATTAGTGTATATACTTAGTGTTTCATTAATAATAGTGCTTCAAGCAATAGTTCTAGTATTTTACAGGCTTGTTGTTCTTTTGGATTAAAAATGCATGGATAAAATGAAATGTGGTTTCAGAAGGATTTAAATTGTTCAACAACAGTTGTACTCGAGTGAAGGATCGATTTGAATAAGTATTTAATTTAATTTTCATATATTATTTTTTATTATTCTTTCATTTTCAACCTTACTAGTGTTTGAATACCTTGTGCTTTTTCTCGTTTCTCTCTGTCCTTACTTATCTCGCATATCGATTTAAGGCAGTGAGTGGAAATTACAGCTATCGGATATCTTATCGACACATGCATTGAAACAATATAAAATGCTTTATAATTCTTTTTTCAAAGGTTTAAAATAAAACAAACACGTGTAAAAGCTAATATTTTATTTGCAAATTACAGTATTGACATTGATTTATGAAATACTAGTAGGTTCCTTAATCTCTAGGAACAACACACAGTAAGAAAATGAGCCGGGGGGGGGGCATCATCATCATACGTCGCTAATTTTTCATTGGGCATTTAAATTCGTGGTTCGGGGCAACAACGAAAACCACGAAAATTGGTCCCCCACGAACATTGATGATACTACAGTATTCAATACATGTGTGTTTGTGAAAAGGTTGATATGCTTCTATGCAATATACTTCTATTTGCAGTTGTTATTGGTCAAAAATGTATGTGCATTCCCAATTCAGTTTAAACAATGTAGCCCAAGAAGTTTGCATCATGATCCATGGAAAGCAGATCACAGACACTTCTAGGAATTTTACTTTATTAAGAGAAATCTGAACAAACCTACGCACTGACTTGATGAGGCATCCCTTGAACATCATAAATTTGTCCTGTTGTTACAAAGGAAATGTAATCCTCTGAGAGATGGACAGTTAAATTCCAAATGACAACCACTGTTGTTTCAAATAAAGAAAAGAAAAGAAAACTGAATTTACCCTGAAATGCAAACCACGTGCTTAATCCTTAAGCGGTAATGGTGGTGCACACTGTCAACGACAGCATGTATTCATGAGGTTGAATACACACAACTTTGAGCCAGCTAGGTTCTGATGCAATAGTGCCTACTGCATTTGTATGGTAAGGGACCGACCATTTTTAATTTGGGTGGTGGGGTATGCAGGGACTGGGATTTTCTTTCCAACCAGGATATTTTTTCTTCTTTCATTACAAGATAATTTTTAAATGAAGTATTGAATAATGTCTTTTCTTATGTACAAATCAGAACAAAACAATTATTTTGAAGCTTTTCAAAAAGAATCCTAATCCCTTCTCACCCACTCACCCCCTTAGAAAATTGAATTTTCTGTCTCTGAGAGAGGCTTGACTTCAGCAGATGGTCTACAGAAATCAAGCCGATACCAACTGCATAGACCCAGATTGCCATCGCATAATGTGCCAGCAGATCTGGGTCTATGCAGTTTGTAAGGACTAATCAGTAGAACAAACAACATAGACCCTGATCTGCTGGTGCATTATGCGACAGCAGATCAGGGTCTGTGTTTTTTGCATTTGGACTTGGAATATGTGCAAGTATATACGGCATTGCTGAAATGAACAATGATGTGGTAAAATTGTCATGATTCCAAGATTAATCCATCTCTCCCTCTCTATGATGGTTAATTTGCAATGAAGATTTTCAGATTTTATATCCTAACAAAGGAGAAACACCTTGCACCATCAATTATAGTTTGTTTGCTTTCATTTTCTTGTTTTGGCATAAATTAAACGACGTTCGTGACTACCAGATCTCAGTATCAAAAATATATCTATATATATCTATCTCTTTCTCTCTGTCTCTCTCTCTCTCTAGTGTAAAGTCAATAAATCTGGTTTTATTTAGTTTACTTAATTATCGAAGAGATGTGTAGTTATATAAGCTACTGTACTGTGGATCATTATCAATATTAAAATTTGAATATGTTCATGTTTCTTATTGAAAGAAATATGTGAAGTGCCTTGTGCAGGACACACCATAGTAGGTAAACCATTGCCAATTGCCTCGGCACCTGAAATTGCCAGTGATTTTGGTGGGTAAGGGTTTTCTCCAAAAGTTTTTTAATGGTGTCTAGTTTGTCCTAAATGAAAATAGTGCCAATCTTTCATCCAATATGGCTGTGACATGGCTAATGTGAAAATTACTTTGCTCAAGAATATCAGAGATGGTTTCAACACTTGGCAGTTAAAATGAACAAATGTTCTTGTCTTGAATTCCTGTAAATTCTCTTTGGACAGTCAAGTGTCAGTCCCTTTGAGGGACTCCTCTTATAATTTATTACACTTTAATCTGCCTGAAGTATCTTTTACCATTAATTTCCCACTCGATTTCAGCTTTCAGTGTCTAAAACAACCAGATTGTTAGCTCTTGGTGACCAAATTATTAGCACTTGGCAACCTAAAATTTAGATGGCCACTAAAATTTTCACTTGGGTCGCCCTATGGCTACTGAAGTTTTGTAGGTACTTGGAACTCAGGTTTGATGAATTTTTTAAAAATTCATTCAGCGGTTATTTTATACTTTTTTCCACAACTTTTTTATGTAATGACATTTACCTGAGGGCAGATCAACCTATACATTTTAAAGTGATATTTAAAGTGATATTTGATTTTTTGTAACCCATAGCTACCGTTTGTACTCGCGTATAAGCCGAGTCCAAATACAAACAACATAGACCCTGATCTGCAGTCGCATAGTGCGCCAGCAGATCAGGGTCTATGTTGTTTGTTCCACTGATTAGTTCTTACAAACTACATAGACCCAGATCTGCCTGTGCATTATGCGACGGCAAATCTGGGTCTATGCAGTTTGCAGTTGGTATCGGCTTATACACGAGTAAACACATTATGTACACACACACAAAATTTCAAAACATTGAATGTACCAACATTTCACAAGCAGTCATTCTTAATGCACAACTAAGTGCATTCTACTATGCTTCCTGGTCTTGAGATTGCAGTTATTTTCCAATTTCCAACCAGTCACTGAATTTGTACAGATTTTATGTTTCTGAAAATTTCCTGATTTACAGTATGTAACTGGCTACCAAAATTTAAAACTGCCATGCTTTTTGAGGGCTCACACAAGCCTCTAAAATCTTGTTGCCAATATTGCTGCCAATCCCAAAAACATGTTGCCAATTCATTGTCGCCACATTTTGGAGCCAGATTTCTCTCTTGGAATTGCTCCCTGTATAGGGAAATGTGTTGATTTCTCCAATCTTTGATTAGATACCTGTATCTCGACAGCATTTCTGATGTCAGACAATGTGAAATATCCAAATGCTAAAGTTTTTGCTCCTTACATTTAGAAATACCCAACAGCAGGCTAAATTCTGCTCTTGAAGAATTGAAGTGAGTTCTCAATATTTATCTAGGTGTCACACTAGACTCAGAATTTAGGGTGAAATGACATCCACCTCCTGTCTGAATGGGGCAAGTGATGTGAAAAAAGAGAGGTGTTCTGGAGGTCAAATTTTGTAACTGCAAATTTTTTTGTCAACAGCTGGTGTTTATCTGGAACTGCAAATTAAGTAGTGTTCAAATACCCATCATACTTTGTGAAGATAACAAAACTTTCTATCTTGAAATCTGACAAACTGCTGGATGACTCATGTAACAGCATCAGATGGCTATCTTGAAAATAGGTCACTGTTCAAAAAAAAAATCTAGTACTTGTCAAAGGTAAATCAGCTCATCCCGCTACATTTCTTTGTGAAATATTGGATAAATCATTCTGTTTTGAGGTTGAAAAACCTTGGGATTTCACTCACTTCATAGAACTTCAAATTTGTATTGTTGGTGGTAAAATAATAAATTGTAACTGTATATTTGAGAGCACCACATGGCTGTTCAGATTAGATAGCCCAATGCCCAGGACTAGTAGACAAGTTCCAGATGACAAGAAAAGAGTTTAGACCCAGGCAAGTGCATTTTTTCAGAAGTTAAAAGTCCAGTTTTGTTTGCAAGATTGACTTGACAGCTTTTTTCTGGTAGTGTCTTCTTCTGGTTCAGCATTTTCTTTATAAACTCTGGTACAAGTTGCACGCAGTCTGGAATTAACTTTTAACATGAACCAATATCCTCCATATATATGGACTAACAAAATTGTTCATCTACTACTTGATTTTTTACAACACTTAAGGATTCTCAATGCCCAAGGACCTTGAACAGCATATAACAACATTTACTACGTGTTCAGGTGTTTGTGTCTGGACATTTAACCACCAAGTACTGAAGATGATCACAACATATAACTTTATCACTTGATGTTTCTCTACATCCATATTCTCTCATACATATAACAGAACTAGGATTTTGAACCAGTAGATTTGCACATTTTGATCAGTAAATTGACCTCTAAACCAGTAGATTTTTTATCTACATAAATTTGACGTTTCATGGGGATGAAAAACAAAACAAAAATGCTTTTTTGTGCCATATGTATTCTCTTCATACTATAATAAAATAACAAATTTGAACATGAATCAGATTCAGATTCTGATGGAAAATGTTACAATAATAGTTACTTATTATGAGTCAATATATGGTTGAATAATGAAAAATGAAGAGTTGTTTATCTGATAGTTCACTGCAAAGATTTTTCTTTTATGAAATTCAATAGCATTTTCAGTCTCCTTCACAAGATCACTGTCTAGTGACCACTGATAACATTCATTGTGATTATTAAGCTTCACACTTAACGGGCTTTCAATAGTTCTCTGGTCCAGATTTCCCTTGAATCTCTTTGTATTTTGCAAAGAAGGGAGAATGTCCTCTCTGTATAAGCGTTAGAATGTTGTAATGACAGGACAATCATGCTCAGCCTGCAAAGAAGTTCTAACTTCAGTTTTCCTGTAGCTGGGTTTGTAAGGTTGCTGACTACTCTCCAATACTCATCCAAGCTATGTTCACCCCGACGAGGAAGTTCCTAACTTGGACTTAAGATGTATTCCTGAGCCTCATCCTCAAGGGCTTGTTTCTCTTCATGGCTCAGATCCAAAAATCTGTTAATAAGTTTCACCACTGTAAATTAAAAAAATAAAGATTGATTTAGATTTGAAATAAAAATGAAAAAAATACATGATGTATTTATGCTTTTATGAATAATTTATCCAAACTTTAAAATTAATTATCTTGTAATATATTTTATCTTGGGCTTGAACTTAATTTATGTGCATGAAAACTTCAAGTAGTTTATGAAATACAAAAGATGCATACTTTTGAAACACACAATGCAAACTATGGACCTTTGCTGCTCACCTGCACACACTTAAACTCTGATATCAAAGCACTCTTGAACTTGTAATATTTCTTAGCCGGTGGTTTCTTAGCATTGGCAGAAAGCACATGTTTAGAATTGAACGAAACATGTAAGAGCCGTCTGGAACAATACAATACCAATTAAACGGGACAAAAATCAAAATACCTATTATGGTGTGTTTGCCGAAATAATTTTTTATGTTCTATCTCTTGGTTTTATCTCCCCTCTGCTAAGGGTCGGCCGATTTTTATCAAAGGCTCAGAAGACATCAAGGACCACCTTTGATCCCTTTATTACTTATAACACATCAAAAAACATCCTGCATTTGGCCTAAACTCCTCAAATTCTAACAATAAGGTAATCAATTAGCAGCTTGCTGTGTACACATGTCAGCTGTTCTTTAACAATTCAAATCCTATTACTCTGCAACGCATGATCGCACTGGTCGTTCTACTGGTGGAACATTTCCGGTCCCCAGTAGACTGGTTCTGGCTGGTTTCTCTGATGTGTCGACAGAATGCGTAAAAATACTGTGTTTGGGTATTTTTATTTTAAAAAATTTAAAATTCTTTTAATTTTCAAAAGCGGTAGATTTTAAATATACTCACGTATAAGCTTATACCAACTACAAACTGCATGGACCAGATCTGCCATCACTTAATGCACTGTAAGGACTAATCAGTAGAACAAACAACATAGACCCTGATCTGCCGGTGCATTATGAGAGTCTATGTTGTTTGCATTTGGACCTGGCTTATACGTGAGTATATACAGTAGTCTCAGATTTCTTCTCTTGAAACAATAACTTTCTTTTAATGACTTTATATTACAGGGAAGGTAGATCAGTTGTGCTAGATTCTTCATGTCTTGCTGATCTTGAAATGTTTTGCAAATCGAACATGAAATCTTTTGGGAAACCTGAAAATATTCCATAGATTTAGAATGATGTATGCTCTCTTTCAGGAAATGCATAAATGACAATGTTACCTACAAAGATGGACGAAGATATTGTGTCAACGGCTGTCACCCTGTCACAATATGTGGGGATATTCGGATTCCTGAAAATCACTTACAGGTCAGTGTCCTAGGCCTAATAGAGTTCGACAAATCTTGTACATGGAGTCTAAGGTCTACCAGAATCACATTTTATAGCATGATTTTATCACTGACTGTACCATTGAGAGTTCGAATGGTATTTATTTAGTACTTTTGAAAACTGCAGAATCCCAGTCTGACTCTCATTCATTTCTGAGAGTCAAAGAAAAACCTAGCCTGAGTCATCTGGCCCGATTTGGCTTTCATCACTGTGCAATTGATAGTCAAACCAGAGTCTGGGAAAAAAAAGAGAAAAAAAAAAGAGGCACCCAAATTATGGGGGCTAAATGGTTCTTTAAATGTTGATTAAGGTAAATTAAATTAATAATGAAACTAAGCATGTCAATTCATACAGACTGATATCTGCAAATTCTTGATGCAGATACAATCTGAGCTGGTAGAGATTGTAAAAACTCTGCTGAATGCTGGGTCTGTATTACCATCACCAGTGCAATCCACGTGTTGTTGATCTGCATCAATCTGGGCACAGGCATATGGTCTAGCAATCACATGATGAACTCAAGTAGACCAATGGGCTAATACATATATCATGAATTGTTATGCATTTTTCCTAACTTAACGTATATTTTAACTGAATTTTTAACAGAATGGAATAATAATTAATGACTCGGGAAGAGAAAAATGGGAAATCTTAAAGGTCACAATTTCATCATAAAGTGCCTTCTCCAGGCTTCCAAATCTAAACTGGGCTACTAAGTTCTTTTCCTGGTAATATACTTGGCTCCAATTTAATTTTGAAATTTGCAGACCCAGTTATAAGATGGGATGATTTGAGAGTCAAAAAAAAGAGTAAAAAATGTAATGGATAAACCCATCTGACAGAAGTTTTACTTAAAGTTTTCAACTTGTCTCTCTGAACAGATCTCATATTATGAAAAAGGTTTGGCTTGCTTTGGTGTTTAAGGCACAGCAAAACAAGTACTGTATTCACTCGTGTATAAACCGGGTCCAAATGCAAACAACATAGACCCTGATCTGCCATCATATTATGCACCTGCAGATCAGGGTCTATGTTGTTTGTTCTGCTGATTAGTCCTTACAAACTGCATAGACCCAGATCTACTGGTGCATTATGTGATGGCATATCTGGGTCTGTGCAGTTTGCGGATGGTATTAGCTTATACGCGAGTATATACAGTATGTTATTTAGTGCCTAGGCAATTCAAGTAAAGTGCTTTGTTCAAGGACACACCATGGCAATAGGAGTAGGATTCTAACCTGCAACCTTCTGGTTATGAGTCCAACATGCTGACCACTGAGCCACTGCAGCTTTGTTTGAAAAAGATAAATTTTAGGTTGAAATTGTTTTTTTAAAAAACATTTATTTAATCGTTTCTCATATAATTATAATGATTAAACAAGAAATTCTTTTTTTCCAGTTTAATAGTTTACTCTGCGACATCAGTGCTCATATTTTAATTATTGAGAAATTTTTGAACCATGGGTAGTTTGCTTATAAATTTAAGACTCTTTTCTAAATACATGAATTGAAATTTTTAATGGGTTTTCAAGTTTGCAATAATTCATTTATGACTTTACAAAATAATTAAAAAATGTACCGCATACATTTTGCACAATATTTTAAAATTCCAAACTGACAGAACAAAATCCTTTCAAGGGGTCATGGAGAAACTCTAACAGTACAGGAATGAAAATAATAATAATAATAGTATCTTACAGGAGTGCTTATGTAAAATGAATGTTTTTTAAATAAATTGATATTATAAAATGAGTTTCATGGGTTTTATTTGGGAGCTGCAGTAACTCAGTTGGTAGAGTTGGACTTGTAATACAAGGGTCACATGTTCCATACTTGCCCAGGCCAGCCTGGGTCAGCTGATATGGTCTGTCATTGGGAAAGGCACTTCACTCCCATTTTCTTGGTATGATAATAGCCAATAATGTGTTAAAATTGCTGTTAAAACCAACACTAGCCAAAAATAGATTTCATTTTAATGAAAGATTCAACTTATCACTTGTGGGAAAGAATATTTTCTTCAAAGATAGTTGAAAATTGTGCTTTTAAATAATTTGGTTACCAGGGATATGATGCCTATCTGTTCAATTACTTTCTGATGTCATTCATCATTTCTGTAATGATGTCTGTAATGTGGAAAAACATGATATGAGTGTCTTAATATAATTACCGAATAATAATAATAATAATAACAGAAATAACATGTAATAGGCAAATAGAGCACAGCTTTAGTAATTTGTGTACTGGCTGATTGATTGCATATACATGTACAGACTGGGCATTTTTACATACAGTGGAGGAACACACAGGGACAACAACAACAGTATTACCATATATACCCAATTATGATTTGACTCGACTATAAGTCAAATTTCTCTTTGACCCTCCTATAAGTCGGCGTGTATTTTGCAAGTCAGATCTGTCTGAAGGGGTGACTTAATGTGTGTACATACTGCAGACATCAAGAATTACCAATATTACCCCTACTCAGCATGAATCAAATTTTCAGTAAAAAAAAACGTCGACTTATAAGCGAGTATTTACAGTATGTAAAATCATAGAAATGTTGTACATAGGGGCACATTGCATTCTTCACTAGGCAGAAGAAGTGTTTTTTGCATGGAATATCGATTTCGTTCATGAATATTGAATATCAGAAGTTTTTTTTTTTGCATGGAATATAGATTTCGTTGATGAATATTGAATATATATTTTGTCATTATTCTGTATTATAAAAAATGAGTCTTCAGTACCTTTTTAATTTCATTGTTGTGAATGTGCATTCTCTGTGGAAGTACTCATCCAGAGTAATTCTTGAGAAACTGGACCTAGAAAACTGAAAATGAATGTTTTTCAGCTGGACCACTATGCGGATGATACATATTACCAGAAGACCTTGTCTTACAAGCAGTGCTTTCCGGCCCTCTAGCTTTGCTCACTAATAATAAGAAAAATCCGCCTTCTCATTATTAACCAGCCGCTGGCTAAATTACTGTCTACTTTTCCATCTGATCCGTAAACTTTTACAGCACTAACATTTTTCTTTATATTGTTGCATTTACTTAGCTATGTACTTTAATAACAAGGCTAAAAAATCAAAAATAAAGAATTACCAAAAGTTATCTAAAGTTCTTCAAGAAGAAAATGACTTTCTGGAACAATACTTTATCAGTCCCTTCAAGCCTACATGACAAATGTTTTACAGAATTGTCAATACCTGAACAGCTCTCAAGGCTTCGTCACGATCGACAATGCAGGGGATGGTGTGTCTGGTGCAGACTTTGTCCTGTATGTGGCTGCTTTGTCCTCAGAGAGATGTTTCTTGGACAAGACCATTGCCTATGCAGCCCACTGCCAGCTGGAGGGTGCTCTGGACAGGTGAATATTGTATCCATCTCCAGCTGTGAATTATTTATGGCAGTGTACAACTTATCATTTTGCAGTGCGTGGAACCAGCCCTAATGTAGGGTTATGAAAACATTTGTTTTATTGACAGACACCAATTAACACAAAGTTTTTAACTTTTTCTAAGAACCAGTGAGTAAATGGTTGTCTGACCCATTATAAGTTTATATGACACATTTCAAACTTTGACAGACCATGGCCCATACTGGATCAAACTCGGTGTACAAATTTGTGTAGCAGCATCTGGCAGATCCAAGTCAGACAAATCCATAAATCTCATTATTCAATGAAACCTCTGTATAAAGGATAGTCAGGGGACATAACAAAATTGTCCTTTAAATTGTCCATTGCAAGCTGCAAATCAGCATGTGTTAGGTCACGATGCCCGTTATACACATCTTTGTTGAACAGACACACTGAGCACATTAGACAGGTGTCTGCTATATAAAGGATATTGGTGATCCCTGAAAGTGTCTTTTATGAACAGGTATCTGCTATCTGGAGATGTTGGCAAAGGCATGTAACACTGTATTAGAACTCCTGGAAGTTCATTTTCTGATAACTTTAAAAGAATTTCACCAAAGAATTGTGAAATTCTTTGCTTTCATTTTCAAATGTCAATAGATTTTACAATAATTTCAAAGTATAATTTTTTGTTATTCTTTTGTTGTTAGAGGCCAAAAAATTGCCCACTGATAATAAAAATGGGTGCTTGTCTTGATAGGAAATATTTCAAAATTGCACAGAATTTCCAGTTTAAGCATTTTACTTCAGAAAATTTCATTCTCACTTACTTTCATCCAAATTAAGAGCTAAAACATAAATTCCCACAAAGGGTACCTGTAATCTATATTTGATAGAAAATGTTGAAGAGTCTGAGGAGTCTTTTTCATACTTTTCATTCTGGCATTAAGGTAAATCTAATAATTCTTTTATTGGCTTGGGGGGGGAGGGAGGGATTCAGTCCCTCCATGTCTATGGCACAATATCCATTCCCTTTTACCAAATATTGTAGTATTACTAACAATAGTAACAAACTTGGTCTTCAAGACAGAAATCTGTTAGAGAAGGGAGGAAGTTAAGGCAACTTCTTACTGTAATGGCACCTTTTTGTGAGTCATAAGTTGCAAAATCATTTTGATACTTATGATTTTTTAAAAAAATTACATTGTTATTTTCTATTCAAATTGTAATCTGTAAAGTAGAATTTACGAGGAAAGAAAAGAAAGCTAGCAAATGAACAGATTTTATTTTAAAATAAAACTTAATATAAAAAGGAGCAAGTTGACAACTGGCACTGTGTATATTGGATTGGTTACTTTCTTCACATTAGGTGATAATATGTCAGTAATATACACAAGATATAGATTCACATGTGAAGAAAACTGGAGAAAAATACCTTTCTGCGTGATACTGTAATGCCAATAATGACCTCCTGTCAAATCATTTAAAAGCAAAGATATCACAGGCATAGATTTTAATCATTTAGAATTAAAGTTACCAAAGATATGAAGTGAGATAAAACTGCAAATAGACCAAACACTTATAAGCAGTTGTACATCTATGTAAGTTAAAACAATCAATTAATCAGAAAGGATTGAGAATTAATGAAAACATTAGTCAGCAATACAAAATCTGACTTTATGGTAAAAGAAGCTACTAGCTTGAATACTGCTTGTATGTTGCATCTGGAGTAGCTTCCTCTAAAGTAACAGACCTAAGCCAAATATACAAAGTATCAACACAATGACTGGCAGATCATTCCTGTTCAAAGACTTGTGACACCCTTTATGTTGTGTGTACTGGTGTAATGAAGGGGCAGAGAGGGTGCACAGTGGGGGAAGATGGGCGGATATTTTGAGGGATGGGGCAGTGGGGTGGGGGTGCCCCTCTATTTCTAGATTGAACACTGAAACTGTATGGTCTTCAAAGTATACTTCCACCAGCATTTAAGGTCAAGTTTTTATATAAAGGGAGGCAACTCAAATTTAGGTAAATGATTATCTCAAATAGTAGTTATATATTTTGGATATTCCACTGATGATAATACTTGAAACAGTAGCAGAAAATGCCTTTAAAAGAAGATCGCCAAAACAATTCCTCAAATAATGTTTCAGATGTCAGTATAAATTCTCAAGTGACATAAAGAAATTACAATTTTGAGAATTTAGAATAATGTAAAGATTATCTAGAGCAATTTGTTTACGATAATGTTGAGTATGTCTACTTCCACCATGTGAGACAGAATTTTTGTAAGGGAACTCAATTAAGGAACTTTATGATGATATTCCACAAGAGAATGTCTTGGACTTATTGATGGAATGTGGTTTTTGTAATAAATGTTAACCATATATTTTAAGGATTTTATATTTTTTTACCTTTCACTATTATTTTATATACATTTTACAGAATTTAATAACTTAAAATTGTATCTTTTATCATGTTGTACTTAATGTTTACATTTATTTGGAAATGTTTATCTTCTTGAAGTTTTTTGTGCACTTCTTTATTATTGCATTTTTAGATCTTTACTTTTAATTTGGTACCATATAGCCATAATTGTGCTGACATGCCATTAAACACTAATACATACATACATGCTGTTTACTATAGTAAAAAAGGACCATTTATAGCAGTATGTCTGGAGTTGTGTTATGTCATTTATAGCAGTATGTCTGGAGTTGTGTTATGTCATTTATAGCAATATGTTTGGAGTTGTGTTATGTCATTTATAGCAATATGTCTGGAGTTGTGTTATGTCATTTATAGCAATATGTCTGGAGTTGTGTTATGTCATTTATGGCAATATGTCTGGAGTTGTGTTATGTCATTTATAGCAGTATGTCTGGAGTTGTGTTATGTCATTTATACCAATATGTCTGGAGTTGTGTTATGTCATTTATAGCAATATGTCTGGAGTTGTGTTATGTCATTTATAGCAATATGTCTGGAGTTGTGTTATGTCATTTATAGCAATATGTCTGGAGTTGTGTTATGTCATTTATAGCAATATGTCTGGAGTTGTGTTATGTCATTTATAGCAGTATGTCTGGAGTTGTGTTACGTCATTTATAGCAATATGTCTGGAGTTGTGTTATGTCATTTATAGCAGTATGTCTGGAGTTGTGTTATATGTCATTTATAGCAATATGTCTGGAGTTGTGTTATGTCATTTATAGCAATATGTCTGGAGTTGTGTTACGTCATTTATAGCAATATGTCTGGAGTTGTGTTATGTCATTTATAGCAGTATGTCTGGAGTTGTGTTATATGTCATTTATAGCAATATGTCTGGAGTTGTGTTATGTCATTTATAGCAATATGTCTGGAGTTGTGTTATGTCATTTATAGCAATATGTCTGGAGTTGTGTTATGTCATTTATAGCAATATGTCTGGAGTTGTGTTATGTCATTTATAGCAGTATGTCTGGAGTTGTGTTACGTCATTTATAGCAATATGTCTGGAGTTGTGTTATGTCATTTATAGCAGTATGTCTGGAGTTATGTTATATGTCATTTATAGCAATATGTCTGGAGTTGTGTTATGTCATTTATAGCAATATGTCTGGAGTTGTGTTACGTCATTTATAGCAATATGTCTGGAGTTGTGTTATGTCATTTATAGCAGTATGTCTGGAGTTGTGTTATGTAATTTATAGCAATATGTCTGGAGTTGTGTTATGTCATTTATAGCAATATGTCTGGAGTTGTGCTATGTCATTTATAGCAGTATGTCTGGAGTTGTGTTATGTCATTTATAGCAATATGTCTGGAATTGTGTTATGTCATATATAGCAATATGTCTGGAATTGTGTTATGTCATATATAGCAATATGTCTGGAGTTGTGTTATGTCATTTATAGCAATATGTCTGGAGTTGTGTTATGTCATTTATAGCAATATGTCTGGAGTTGTGTTATTCAATCTGATATTATGTAACTTAGTATCACTTCAACAAACAATCCATCAGTGTTTCAATACTTTGATCTAAAGTAAGCACCTGGAATGAGGGAATACAATTTGTGTATTTGAAAATTTGAGAGCTTTATGATGGTCTTATGGGCACAAAGTTTTACTGCCAACACTCGAGTAAAGGCTGTACTTAAAAAAAAAAGGAAAATATTCTTTCAACGGTAAACCCAAAACTAATACAAGAGAACCCAGTGATAAAAACCTTAGTTTGGGGTCCATAACTGCTGCCTGCATTAGTTACTGAACCGCGGCATAGCAAGAATGATCAAATATTATATAAATGTGTTTATTAGTGCCTGGGGGTGGGGTGGCGGGTGGGGCAAAGGGAAGTTGGAAATAAAACACCGGTTAAATGTATGATAATAATTTTACTACCTGCCAAATTATATAACAAATGGGATTAAGATGATAATTGCTGTGTATGAACATTAATTATGTTCGGTAAGCTACAAGTACATTCATCCCATGGTCTAGTTGAACATAAATGAAAATGGTGCCAATCTGATGCCCAATATGGCCACCACAGCAGCCATCTTGAAAATCTTGTTATCTCTGCTCATCCTAAACAGAAAGTCATATTGACCTGGGGTTTTCACCCCAAAAGAATTCTTATGATGACTAGTTCATACTAAATGAAAATGGTGTAGCTAGCACATCCAATATGGCCACCACAGTGTCCTTATGATGTCTAGTTTGTTCTGAATCAAAATGGTACTGCTTGCACAGCCAATATTGCCACCACAGCAGCCATCTTGAAAACATTGTTATCACTACTCCTTCTGAATGGATAGTCATATCAAAATGGGGTTTTCGCTAAAAGATTTCTTATGATATCTAGTTGGTCCTAAATGAAAAAGGTGCTGATCTGATGTCCAATATGGCCACCACTGCAGCCATCTTGAAAATTTTGTTCTTGCTACTCCTTCTGAACGGAAAGTCATATTGAAGTGGGGTTTTCACCAGAAGACTTCTTGTGATGTCTAGTTGGTCCTAAATGAAAATGGTATTGCTCACACATCCTATATGGTCACCACAGTGGCCATCTTGAAAATCTTGTTATCACTACTCCTACAGAATGAATGGTCATATCAACATGGGGTTTTCATTAAAAGACTGTTTGTTGTCTTGTTGGTCCTAAATGAAAATGGTGCTAATCTGACATCCAATATGTCCACCACAGCAGCTAATTTAAAAATTGTATTATCGCTGAAGAACATCAGAGATGGTTTCAACACTCAGCAGATAAAGGAAGACATGGTCTTATCTTAAATTCCTGAAAATTCTTTTCAGCCAGTAGAGCCACAGTCCCTTTGAGTAGTGTCAGGGAATAAGGGACATCTAAGACAAAAGATCGGGAGCAATAATGCACATTATAGTGGGTTCCCCTATATACTGTAATCCTCAAATTTGCAATTTTTTGTTTTACAATTACGACACATTACCGTATATACTGGCTTATAAGTTGAGTTCAACTCTAAACAGCATTGACACTGATCTACCATCACATAATGCACCAGCAGATTTGGGGTCTTGGTTGTTTGTTCTCCTGATTACTCCTAACTAACTGCATAGACCCAGATGTGACAGCAGATCTGGGTCTGTGCAGTTTGAAGTTGGACTCGACTTATAAGTGAGTATATACAGTAAATAAAATTTAATGCAGATGAGGAAAATAATATTTTGTATGATTTTATATTACAAGGAGCATCATAACATTACACTGGCAGTTTATGGATTCTGATGTTTTCAAAACGTTGTTTTCCATTTCAGACCAGTAGCAGGATACTTCAGTCTATGTCCGAATTCCATCTCCACCAACCCACACGAGCATGAGACTCTTTTATCCGTACTGAAGCATGAAATACTTCATGCCTTGGTAAGAAAAATGCATGTATGCAAAGTCAGTGCAATTTTAACCACACACTTTGTTTCGACGATACAAATTTAATTTGCTGATCTTTAATCAGATTTCTCAAAATCAACTTTGGTGAGTTTTTTCTCACCTACTTTGACCAGGTGTTTTGGATGACTTGCATTTGAGACCATGAAAATTAATATTAGGATTATGTATTCAAGCTTATGAAAGTCGTACAATATCAATAAAACCCCACCTAATGAACAACCCAGTACTAAGACCACACTGCTATAATGATAAAAAATGTGAAGATCTGACTTTTTTCTTCTGTATTCCCATGTTTGCAACCCCAAAACTAAGACCAGCACACTATCATTGTTTCAGCCAGGATATGCCATTGTGGGATTCGTGCACAATAGCCATCAAGTCCCACAAACAAACAAGAAAGATTTCATGCACCAAATGTGGTGGGTTAAAAATTAATGAGGTTGTGTTTTTTTACTTCTACTTTTGCCAACCAATCAATTAATGTCCAACTTGCTAAATTATTGTTTTTAGGAAAATGAACAAAATCCATAAAAGTGATCTTTTCCGATTGCACTGACCGCTATTCTCAGCCTATCCATTTTTCCCCCATTCTCCTAATACCATTATATGCTAAAACTTGGGATTGTCCAGGAATAATCGTGTACTCTTTATTAAAATTATAATAATCTTGGTTTTAAATATGAAACAAATTTAAGTAACTCATTGCAGTAACTTTCACCCATTTTATTAACATTTTGACTGCAAGAAAAATTTTTAGGCAATTTTTGGAAGTCGGGTGCTTTCATTGACATAATACGACCTTGATGTAGCACCATTTGCATATGTAAAGGCAGCAAAATTGTGCTAAGAAGTAGATGTGGAATGATGGATAACCAATTTCTTTATCCCTGTTTCATGTTAAGATTGCGAAAGTGATAAATATGGGTGCAGATATGATGACTCAAGTGAGCAGGCAAACAAAAGCTCAGATGAAAGTCAAACAGAAAGTGAAACGTTTGATGAAGAATTTGATTCCAGATGGCAGAATAAAAGAAGAAACATTCACACACTCTTTAAAAAAAAATCACTTGAAAGCTGAAACTGCAAAGACATAACTATAATGGGGGGAGGGGGGATACCGTTGTAGACTTGGACTTCTCCCACACTGTTAGAGCATTCATGTGCAACCTGACCTGATTTTATATGATTATTTATATCCTACGGTGTGGCTTAAATATCACTTGTCCAGCCCGCACCCTGGAGGAAGTTGCACATGCCTGCTGCTAGAGTGTGATTGGAGGCATCAGAGAGGAGTAAAGAAGATGATTTATTTTGTTTGTAATGCAAATAACAGGTAAAATAGACTATGTAAATGATATCTCATTTTAAATTGAGGTTGGCCCATTACAATCACACCAATGGCCTACTTTTATAAATGAAGGGGACCAATTGGTCTCTTTTTTTTCCTCAAAAAGGCTGAAAAACTATTTATTGCAGATTGTGGCTAGTAATTCCAAATCTGTTTAATGATTACAATAGATGTTTTTACCCCAATAAGTTGACCAGTAAAGTCACTCAATCAACCAGGTATGTAGTCTCTTTACAACACAAAACATTCACCTGACAGGAGTGATAACCCAAGCTTGTCAGCATTTACATTTTGTATGCCTGCATTCTAACACAAGTTTTAAAGACATTTATGCAGTATTTCTGAGATCAGTTGTCTATGCAAAAGCCTTTTGAGAAATCGCAGAATTTAGACAAATTTTTAAAAAATGTATAAAAATTTCGCATTTCTAATAAAAGTGGTAAAATCTAACCTTACGAAAAACCTAATCGAATCAAATAATATCTATGATACATACATACTGGGTGCCGAAAGCCAAACCCCAATATTATAACCACTCTAATACGGACACTTTCATGAAGTATTGCTAGTTGTGTCTTGTTAATTTTTCTGTACACAACATTTACGGGCTAAACATTGTGTTCTGTGAAATAATTTCTTAATTGATTCCAAAACATTCAACTATCTGTGTATTTCCTTTTTAGCTGTGTGAGGTGGGCCGGGGTTTGTCTGGCCTGTGACCGGCAGCAATGGCAGAATGGAATATTCAAAGTATTGTGCAAAAATGTATAAGTTGCTGTCTTCAGCTGAAATGTTCGGAGAAATGTTTGTCTTCGTCTAAAAGTTTGTACCCAGATATAGCAGGTGTTCTTATCTTACCTGCTTTGGTATAAACCTATGTCATAATAAGGTCATTTACAGGTGAGACATCATGCTCTGCATAACACTTTTTCTACTTGCAGGGTTTCACAGCTGGTTTGTATGCCTTCTATAGAGACTCCAATGGGCAGCCTCTTACACCCCGTAACCTTGCCAGCAACAAGCCGCCTTATATTCCCAGGTGAGAAAACGTAGACTGTAAAATATGTTAGTCTTTAGTTGTGTTTGTTCTCGAGGAGTTCATGATGTGTTAATATTTTAATGACTTGCATGTATGTATTTTCCTGCCTTTTTCTTTGTCATGAATTGGTGAATGTATTCATTCCTCATCGATTGTCCTTTTTCTTTATTTAGGGTTTATTTGCCTTTTGCTTGGTACTCCTCTCCCTCAATAACTTGTGTACAACATGGTCCAAAAACAAAGCCCATGGCATAAACTAGGGCCCGAGTTACTGAGGGACCTCTGAAAAATTAAGAAAGGGATGGATATTGACAGTGAGACGGGCAGTACGGGTTAAGCGGTTGAATCCTCATTTAATAATCACTTTGGAATAATTATCAATAAATAGTTTTCTAATGAAGCTCTTCGCTTTTCTGTATAAATTAACTTTGTTTTCAATATAGCCAACTTCGTTTAAAATATTACTCCAAGTGCTTTTAACACGCATCACATGTGTACCAGTGAAAACATTGTGTAGTATGTCACTGCTTTTTGCATGTGATTGTGGATACATTCTACTGTTAGGGTAGATTCAGAATAAAAGATTTGTTATTCCAAAATGGAGTGACATTTACTTAGAGAAACAACAATGTTGAAACTCTATTTTTTGTAAAAAAAATTAGTAAAATACTGATGCTGTGATTTCATTGAAAGTTGTAGTGAAATTTTTGTACTCATCATTGAGCAAACCTCGGAGTGTAAATTTCGGGAACTTTAAGTTCACTATAAACTTTGGAACTCGTTTTTCCATAATGAATCCTGTCTGTGAATCTAACTTTTTCATGCACCTTGTATACCTTTCCCTGGTTCCTTTGTGATCCGAATGAGTATGATAAACCGCTGATTAAAGTTAGATATTTTAATTATGTTACATGTAGTTGTAGTGTTCTCAGTGTTTAATTAGTCAGTTCAAGTGAGTTGACCTAACACTCGACCATGAATGCTAGCTCTTACACATGCCTTTAACCTTTTTTTATTCAACCCTCTTTACTTGATTTGATACAAAAGACTAATTAACGTGATAATACAGTGCAGGTCAACTTTTAATAGATTGTAAAATGCAACCAACACTTCCGCAAGTTGGAGATCAAAACTCAGTCTGTATTTAATTAAGTTCTCATGGAAATGCTTGTGGACATCGCTGTGATGGTTGATTGGCACTTTTCACGTTTGAATACAAGAGGGCATATTGCATTGATGATGATTACATTGAGACCAAATTAAAAGATAAACTGAAACAAAAATTTCATTTGACAAGACTTATTTAATTGGTATTTATTTTTTCAAGTATTGCCACCAGTAGGCATTACTGACATTTTAATTGTTAGATATTTTGTTATATATTATTTACAGTGTACTGAAAATTAAACAAAATGAGCGAAATTTATTAAAAGTTATGAATTTCATGATTTTGAATCAAATTCCTGGGCACAACCCGCTGTTTTCGATGATAAAACAAGCAATATATCAAGGTTTCATGTACAATTTTGATCGCAATTTTATTCACATTTAGCAAAAAGGTTTCTATTTTGGGGGTATTTTTGTCAGACAAAATGGGATCCACTCCTACCCCTGCATTATAAGCAGGTTGATGAGTTTTCCAGGCTAAAACGAGGTAGTGGTGTAGTAATATTTTATGGCAACATATTTGGCTTGGAGGGATGAAATCCCCTAGTTAAAGTGGTTCGAACAGTTTTATTAAACCACCATGGCATTATTATTAATATAGAATATGAGTATTTGATTGGGGAAGAAGACCAAAATGAATTTGATATCTTTTTATTTTTGTTAAAAACAAAAATATCAGAGACCTGCCATATTAGATCACTGTGGCATGTGCATTCAGTTATGGTTACCTGTATGTCATTCTTTCTTCAGATTTGTCTTGCCAAGTAAGCACAAGGAAAATAGTTCAGGGCATCAGAATAATGTAAAACTCTAAATTAAAGACAAGAGAGAATATTGCTTTGCTGCTGCATGTCTGTACATTCGCAAGTCTGTATGTTTGTCCCAAATGCATTTTTGCACAATAACTCGAGAACTATTTGACCAACCATGAAATTGTACACACTTTATCATGGTTATAAAGCGTAGCACATCAGGTCATGATGTCCATCTGTCCAGCCATCCATCTGTTCCCTTTTTTTTTATGCACAATAACTTGAATTACCCAACATTTACAATTTACAAACATTGTAAGTAGTTTGCATTTGGGGTATGAAAATAACCTATCAATTTTGGGCTCAAAAGGTCAAAGGTCAAAGTCACAGATGCTAAAAGGAACAGTTTCCACACAATAACTTGCCTCGTATATACTCGATACCTTGACCAGACTTTGTGAATGGCTTGCATTTGAGATAAGAAATACACCTATTGATTTTGAGGTCAAAAGATCAATGATCAAGGGCACAGTGGCTCTAGGAAACAAAATGATTTCTGCTTGATATCTGGAGTTTTTTCTCACCTACTTTGACCAGGTGTTTTGGATGACTTGCATTTGAGACCATGAAAACCTATTCATTTTAATATTAAAAGGTCAAATGTCAAGGTCACAGTGACTGAAAGGATGAAAAACAATTCCACAAAACTACTCAAGTTCCGTATGACATGTATTGAATAAATTTTGTAGATTGATTGCATTTGAGACAGGGAAGACATATTGATTTGGGGGTTAAAAATGTCAACGGTCAAGATCAGACAGACTCCATGAGGAAAATGATTTCCACACAATAACTACAGTCCAAAGCTACAAACCATGAAGAAATTTTGTGGATGGCTTGCATTCAGACAAGAAAGACTGCAGCTTCTTGTCTCCAACATTTTTGAAGAAATGTGGGGGACATAGTATCCATGCATCCAAATGTCTATCCATATGTCCATCTGTCACAATTTCCCCTTCTGCCCTTTAACTTTGACACCATTTAAGATTAAGGATGAAACTTGGTATACTTACACGTCATCACTAAAAGGTGTGTCACATACCGTAATGGGGTCCTATCTTCAAGGTCAAGGTCACAGATCAATATTTTGTTTTCCATCACACTTTCTTTTCTGCTCTATAACTTTAAATCCATTTGAGATTAAGGGATGAAACTTGGTATACTTGTACACCATCACTAGAAGGTGTCACATACCACATTGGGGGTTCTGTCTTTAAGGTCAATGTTATATCTCAATATTTTATGTGTCCATCACACTTTCTCTTCCACTCTAGAACTTTAAATTTTTTTGAGATTAAGGGACAAAACTGTATACTTTTACATCATCACTAGGAGGAGTGTCTTGTAGCACATTGGGAGTCCTGTTGTCAAGGTCATGGCTCAGTGTTTTACGTCTTCATTGAATTTTCAATTCCACTCTGTAATTTTTAAGGCATTTGAGACGAAAGCATGAAACTTGGTATACCTGTAAAATCATCACGGGAAAGTTTGTCATGTACCACATTGGGGTCTTATCTTCAAGGTCAAGGTCATGGCTCAATATTTTATGTTTTCCGTCACACTTTCTTCTCCACTCTGTACCTTTGAGAGCTGTTTGAGATTAAGCGATTCAGCTTGGTTTACTTATATGTCATCATTAGCAGGTGTTTTTTGTGCCATATTGTGTGTTTTATCTTAAGGTCATTTTCATTATGTTGTATGTACAATTATTCTAGTACACCTTACTTTCCACTATAATTTTAGAGTCATTTGAGATGAAGGGATGAAACTTTATATAACTGTATATCATCACTAAGAGGTGACTTGGACCATTTTGGGGTCCTATCTGCATATTGACAAATCACTTTGCTCTCTTAGTATTTGCAAGAGTTATTTCCCATTTTTAAAAAAATGCAGTATATGACAAAATCTTGTGAATGAAACTATTTTCACAATTTTTAATGGCTTGCCATGAAATTTGGTAAATGTTAGTCATCATCTGAAGATGTGCCTTTGGACAAATCATTTTGCTCCTGTAAATTTGTTACATTCATTGCCCCTTTTGTCTTGTAGCTTAATGCAGTGTATGGCACAATCTCATTAGCGCAACTAGTCTCAGTTTTTTGATGGATTGCCATGAAACTTGGTAAATAATATGGTCATCACCTGAAGATGTGCATGTCAATAAATGACTATGCTACCACAATTTTTTTGGAGTTATTGCCCTTTTTGTCTTGTATCTAAATTAAGTGTATGACACAATCTCATTAGCACAACTGGTCCAGTAGTTTTTTGTGTGGATTGCAATGAAACTTCGTAACTATTATGGTCATCATCGCTTATTTTTGTTTGGATTTCAATCTGTGATAATATAAATGAGGTAGGATCCAGTCAGCTTGGTTATGTATTAATGAACAAAGTAAATGTACTAGCGTTGAGATGACTATTGGATCAAAACAGTCTTCCAGCAGCAATATATTCTCAAAGAGTATGAGCTGCGAGGAGCACATTCACATGCTGGAAAGGCACTCAGCTGTAAATGGTGACCATTTTGAACTGCCACCAACCCCATGGTTGTTATTATGTCATAATAACTGTATTGACATCACTAATAGCAGTGTAAGCAATAGCTGAATAGTTTCTTAAAATTTTAGCTCACCTCTATGAAGTAGACGTAAGCTATTGTACAACTCCCAGCATTGCCATTGGCATGCACACAGATAAAAGCATATGCATATGTACACCCTCACTGAACGTCAACCATTCTTTCTCTCTAGGTCCAAGGCAACAGTTTGGAGTGGGTTTCATAGCACCTACCCCAAGGGGAGGGGGTTGAGAGGGTTAAATTGGCACAGACATGAACTGTTACATTAGTTGTACATTTTTGGTTAAGTTTTTGCATTTTGCTTAGGTATTTCAAACACTGTATAAATACTGTTATACCAGGAATCATGAAACTTGGTGAGGGGATGCATTTTGATAAGTACTACTACCGCGCCACAAAAGTAGGTCACTGTTATCCATATTGCATGCGTCACTGACTTTGGTTATATTTTGTGTGAAGTTTATTTCTCAAGCTCGTATCATGGTGGAATCCTCAATCTAGATGATTGTATGCATCCCTTAGTACCACACCCTTTCCTCAAAGAATTTCATTGTGATCTACATTTAACATTTTACTGGCTTAGGTCAAGTTTTTGCATTTAGCTCATGACCTAATAGGTTTTTTGACACCCTGTATATATACTGTTAGAGCTAGATTCATGAAACTTGGTGAGGGGATCTATCTTGAAGAGTACTACTCCCTTATCACAAATGCAGGTCACTGTGACTCATATTTCATGCATCAATGACTTTGGTAAATTTTTGCGTTTTAAAGTATATTTCTCAAGCTCTGTTTTGATGGTAGAATATCAAAGTAGATGATTGTATGCATATCTATTAGTACCACACATTTACAGCAAGAGAAGGTCATGGCAACCAACATTTTACATTTTAGTGGCTTGGGTTACATTTTTTTGTTTAGCTCATAACCAAATATATTTGTAGGACCCTTTAAGAATCACGAAACTTGCTGAGTGGATGCATCTTGATGAATACTACACCCATGTCAAAAAAGTGGATCATTGTGACCCATATTTCATGCTTCACTGACAAAGGTTCAGTTTCAAGCACTGTTCATGCCAGAATCATCAACCTTGATGACCATGCATCTCTGACCCATATTTCATGCTTCATTGACTAAGGTTCAATTTCAAGCACTGTTCATGCCAGAATCATCAACCTTGATGACCATGCATCTCTGACCCATATTTCATGCTTCACTGACTTTGGTTACATTTTGTGTGTAAAGTTTATTTCTCAAGCTCTGATCATGGTAGAATCGTCGAACTAGATGATTGTATGCAGCTCGGTTAGCACCAGACCCTTACAACAAAAGGTCATGGTGACCTACATTTCATGTTTTGCTAGCTTAGGTTATGTTTTTTACATTTAGCTCACAACCAGATTGGTTTTTTATCTGCTGTATAATTGTTATACCTGGAATCAGGAAATGTGGTGAGAGGATGCATCTTGATGAATACTACACCCTCATCTTAAAAGAAGGTCACAATAACTCATATTTCATGCTTCACTGACTTTGGTTTCATTTAATATTTTTTCTATTAATGCTTTAATCATTAAACTAGATGATTGTATACATCTTAGTGCTACAGTCACACCAAAAAAGTCACTCTGACCTATATTTCATTTTTTACTGGCTGTTGCATTTAACTCATGGCCACACAAGTTTTTGGCATGTTATATGAATTTTTTTTTACTTCTTGAATTTTTGGGACATTTCTGTTTTTAAAAAAATGTGCAAAATTTAGCAAAAATCACATGAGATGGACAAATGAAATTTGGTATGCATATTTGTATGGATAAATAGATGACCTGATTAGATGTGCATGCCATTATAGCAATTTTTCACATTTTCTGTGTTTTAAAATTGTTAGGATTTGGGACTTTTTTATCTGCTGTGTTTACAAACATTGTTTTTTCTTTCTGAATGTATCTTCTGTTTTTGGCAAGAGCATATTATAAAACTTTGCATTTTCCTTCAGCTTGGGAATATATCAGTGGAGTGACAGGGTGATCAAGAAGTTCACAAGAAATGACTGGAAACTGAAGAGTGGAACAGGGGTCAAGACAGCTAAAATGATCATCACACCAAATGTTGTGGTATGTTTTATTTTCTTTTTTGGTTTTCAGCTTTTTCCATCACATGGTGTATTACCGATCCTACATGCATGGGCATTCATTATCCGTTTTGAAATGTATGCAATGTTTTATACCACAGCTTCTTGCAGTTTGTAGCATATGGTATTATTTAAGGAGTTAAAATAAATCTGATATTTAATGGGCAAAAGTTTTTAGGATTCTATTGTTTCAAGAACTTTCGAATTTAAATCTGATTGCTTATTTAATGTCTCAGTGTGTCTCATGAAATATATATATATATATATATATATATATATATATATATATATATATATATATATATATATATATATATAGTGAAACCCTGCTGTAACTTGCTTCACTATAGCATGAATTCGGGCATAGCACGATTGTTACGTGGTTGCCAAAATTTTGCAATAATTTCACCTGTTTTTTTATTGTACTACAAAGCTTTAGTGCCAAAATAAACATGAGTTTGATTTAATAATTTGGCAAGATATGTATTGTATTTTTGAAGAAAAAAAAATAGTCTTGCTTATTTTTGAAAAGACGTTAGCTCTTTAAAAAGCTGATAATTGTTAATCTGATTATTATTGAACCATCAACAATACAGCCATTAGGTCTTCTTTGCATTTGTCTTCAATGCATCCTGTGAACAATTGTTACTAAATCCTGTGTAAACAATAGCCAACACAAATTTGCTCAGTAATTTGGCTTACTCGACCAAGCACCAAACAATGCGGAGGTCTTAAAAGATTCTTGCCTCAATTTATAAATCAATTAATTTACCCACCTATTTATGGGAAACAATAGACCACCAATGCCTGCTCAATCAACCATCATACACACCTGTTGACAGAAGCTCCCAATCACTCGTATACACAACCCACTGTAATGGTAAAGTTACATGCATATACATAGCTTGTACTGATTTAGATCATTGACTGGAACAGAACCATTTAAATTGTAGGGGTGGAGGGATTTGCTATTATAATCAAACATACAACTTCCGGTTTTACCCCTGCTGTAGTGTAACACTTGAATTAAGGATAAAGAAAAGGAAACCCACCCAACAGGAAATAGCTGAAGGGAGGTGAGTAACAACCCGGAAACCTTAAGTCCCAGACAACTTGGATGTTTAGGAATATCAGAACTAGAAGAACCTTACAGGAAATTCATTTCCAAATTTATAAAATTAAAGCCTTGGGTATCTGAAAATTTATGAGGGGACATCTGTAAAGCTCTAACCAGCCATATATGCTGGGAAGGACTGGGAGGTGTTGACAAAATAAAGTGCAAAGTCATAGTTATAAATAACATTTCAATCAATATTGGGTTTATTTTATATATTTTTTTACCTCTGTCTTTTAGAGAATGACTCAACTGTTTTATGGAGATCACTCTGAACCCATAAAATTCAAGGGTTAACTCCCATACTGGGTCCAGGCAATTATACACAACTGTTCCAGTGTTAATCAAAAGTACATTACGAGTTCAATATATCTGATCTAGATACAAGAAATTTTATTTAACATTGGTGGTCTGGGTAAAATACATAAAACACTAGCTCTGTATAAGCTATTTTACCGACATTGTATGCATTTTCAGTTCAAACTATTTTTCAAGCCTAAATACAAGTTTCTTTTTAGAAACTGCCAATGTCACATACAAGCATTTTATTGTTGGTAAAAAAAATTAGACCCTTTGGACATGTCCAGCAAATATGAACGTTTCAGAAATACAGTGTTTCGTAAGTTAGTGTGAGTGTATTAGCAAGAAATTGAATATTTGGATTCAAATGGAATCAAGCAGAAATATTCTATAAACTACACTTATTTGTTATTGTTATGGATTCCATGAGATTGGCTGGTGAGTACACTTAAGTTGCCAGTTTTCTTGTACACATATATATATCGATGAACGGTTCTCTGCAACAACAACAAAAATTAAATATGTAACAGCTGTTTTAAGTATTTCTCATTTAAATGCATCAAGTTAGTAACTGCATCAATGAAATCCGTTGTTTTGCCCCCCACCCCCCTCCCCCTTATTTGATACCTAAGAGGATACATATTCAGTATTTTCTTCAGTTAACTGACTTCCTTGGATATAGCATGGTTTGGTACATAGCATGATAGCACTTTGTGGACCCTAACCATCGTGTTATAGCGGGGTTTCACTATATATATATATATATATATATATATATATATACACACACACACAAACACTGAAATTTTACCAGTGAAATGCAAATGGAATGCAGAATGAATGTAAACCAAATGCAGTAGGAATACAAACAAAGGATGAATCCATTTTGAAGAAAAAGTAGGGCGCAAATGTAGAATGTTGATAAATGAAAACAGAACAAAATGCAAATGCATTTCATGGATGGATTTGAAAATCATTTATTTTCAAGCTGTCACAATCTTTCCACAGTTAAAAACCCATTAGCATGATACTCGGGAATCAGATTCTTTTCATTGACAGTTGTCACCCCTTAAAGTTCTTGTTTAGGCCGAGATAAAAAACAACCGCTATTTATGTGATGACATCGTTACTGGTGGTTGTATCTATAAAATCTTGATTTGAACAAAATGGAACAAAATATAAAATTTTCTGACAAATACTCGACAACTATATTTTTACTTTTATTGCATTACTGTTTATTTTAATTTTATTGTAAGTTCAATGCTCTCTTTGCATTTCATGCATTTGCTATTTCATTAAAGATCGCATTTAATAAGACAAGATATACGAAAGAGTAGTTTTCTCCCTTTAACACTTTCTAAAATGTAAAAACCAGACTGATTTTGAGTTTTTTTTAAGTTTTACTGAGGTTCTTAGGTTTCACCTAAAGTGAGATGCAATCAGTGAATCAAATTTGACAAATATTCTTTTGTTGGTCTTTGTCGGCAAAAATGTCAAAGGTGATGGGTCATAGCCTTCTTTTATGTTCAAAAGCCAGTTGATTGAGGATTATTTAGGTTGATAGTATCAGACATAGATAATCAACAAATAAACATAATCTCCTTTGATTTGCACAACCAAAGACACTGTATTACAAACAATTAATTTTGCAAGCTGTCACTTCAGGCAGGTGTAAAGACTGTTAATTAGCCTATTATTTACACCTGTAATTTGTGCCAGTGCGTGCGTTGGGCATTGTTTTACTTCACACATGGTCCTAAGCTATTCCAGACCATTGGCCATGTTTTGAGTAAGTTTTGGCTTTGTTGGCTACATTTCATTGTAAAAATGAAATTTTTTTAGAAGGTTTTCAGTTCACTGAATAATTTGTATTGAAATTAAAGGAAAAAAAATTGGGACCAGAAAAATGTGTAAGTTCTGAGATGATTTTGGTTTAAAGAGGGTTTGGTCTTGAGATGTTTCACTATATATATCAGGGATTCCAAAATTCTAATGGCTCTTGCATTATAACAAAAAAGAAAATATTGTCATACTTAATTATTAAATGTGCCAGAAAGTGCATCATTTCGGATTTGCTGTTGTGTTAGTTTTAGTATTATAGTTCCATAATTCACTAGGTTTCCCTCAACCTTTTTTTTTTTATAAAAATGATATTTTTCTTTCAGGAAATTTTACTATATAGAATTTCACCCAGCAACAGTATTTTATTTGACTCTTTGTTTTTGAAAATTAATTGTTAATTGACATCAAGCAGACTTGCTACCTCATAAATGTGTTTCCAGTGAAGTTTGATTGTAAAGTTTTATTTGAGTGGGTCCTCAAACAAGTTTTGAAGGATGATAATAAAAGTTGTGCTAGAATCTTTTTATTCCTCTGGCTGTATACTAATCCTTGTGACCTGTCTGTTCATTCTTCCGTCTGGCACAATCTCGTTAGTACAGCTAGTCCTGCAATGTTTTATGGATTGCCATGAAACTTGGTAAATATTATGGTCATCACTTGAAGAGGTGCATATTGAGAAATCACTTTGCTCCCTTACTTTTTCTTAGAATTATTACCCATTATATCTTGTACCTTAATTTAGTGTATGACCCTTTTTATCTTGTACCTTAATGTAGTGTAGAGTTATTACCCTTTTTATCTTGTACCTTAATGTGGTGTAGAGTTATTACCCTTTTTATCCTGTATCTTAATGTAGTGTAGAGTTATTACCCTTTTTATCTTGCACCTTAATGGAGTGTAGATTTACAACCCTTTTTATCCTGTATCTTAATGTAGTGTAGAGTTACTACCCTTTTTATCTTGTACCTTAATGGAGTGTAGAGTTATTACCCTTTTTATCCTGTATCTTAATGTAGTGTAGAGTTATTACCCTTTTTATCCTGTATCTTAATGTAGTGTAGAGTTATTACCCTTTTTATCTTGTATCTTAATGTAGTGTAGAGTTACTACCCTTTTTATCTTGTACCTTAATGTAGTGTAGAGTTATTACCCTTTTTATCTTGCACCTTAATGGAGTGTAGATTTACAACCCTTTTTATCCTGTATCTTAATGTAGTGTAGAGTTACTACCCTTTTTATCTTGTACCTTAATGGAGTGTAGAGTTATTACCCTTTTTATCCTGTATCTTAATGTCGTGTCGAGTTATTACTCTTTTTATCCTGTACCTTAATGGAGTGTAGATTTACAACCCTTTTTATCCTGTATCTTAATGTAGTGTAGAGTTATTACCCTTTTTATCTTGTATCTTAATGTAGTGTAGAGTTACTACCCTTTTTATCTTGTACCTTAATGTAGTGTAGAGTTATTACCCTTTTTATCCTGTATCTTAATGTAGTGTAGAGTTATTACCCTTTTTATCCTGTATCTTAATGTAGTGTAGAGTTATTACCCTTTTTATCTTGCACCTTAATTGAGTGATTTACAACCCTTTTTATCCTGTATCTTAATGTAGTGTAGAGTTACTACCCTTTTTATCTTGTACCTTAATGGAGTGTAGAGTTATTACCCTTTTTATCCTGTATCTTAATGGAGTGTAGAGTTATTACCCTTTTTATCCTGTACCTTAATGTAGTGTAGATTTACAACCCTTTTTATCCTGTATCTTAATGTAGTGTAGAGTTATTACCCTTTTTATCTTGCACCTTAATGGAGTGTAGATTTACAACCCTTTTATCCTGTATCTTAATGTAGTGTAGAGTTACTACCCTCTTTATCTTGTACCTTAATGGAGTGTAGATTTACAACCCTTTTTATCCTGTATCTTAATGTCATGTAGAGTTATTACCCTTTTTTCCTGTACCTTAATGTAGTGTAGATTTACAACCCTTTTTATCCTGTATCTTAATGTGGTGTAGAGTTATTACCCTTTTTATCTTGCACCTTAATGGAGTGTAGATTTACAACCCTTTTTATCCTGTATCTTAATGTAGTGTAGAGTTACTACCCTTTTTATCTTGTACCTTAATGGAGTATAGAGTTATTACCCTTTTTATCCTGTACCTTAATGTAGTGTAGATTTACAACCCTTTTTATCCTGTATCTTAATGTAGTGTAGAGTTACTACCTTTTTTATCTTTTTCCTTAATGTAGTGTAGAGTTATTACCCTTTCTATCTTGTACCTTAATGGAGTGTAGATTTACAACCCTTTTTATCTTGTACCCTAATGTAGTGTAGACCCAATAATTGCATGGGATAATTATGAGCATCTTATGTCCAAGATCTGACGATGTTAGCAAACAATCATTTGAGCTCATTTGTCCATTATGGCTTGCAAAGACAACCATTTTCTATTGGATGAGGTTTGGTTTGGTTTCCTGGGGTTTGACGCCATTTTCAGCACATGATAGACTATACATGGCGGCGACTATATTTGTGGAGGAAGAACCACCAATCCACGGGAAGCTACTGGCAAGCTTTATCACATACCCATGTTAGTCAAGCCAAGACTCAAACTTGCTTGGACAGAGGTGAGATGTGTGAGTGATCTGTAAAGCTGAGTGCCCTTGATCACTTGGCCACCTGGGACCCTTATTGCATGAGGAGAGGAGAAAGATACAACTTGAAAAATGTCACTTCATTCAAAGTACAATGTTAAATAGATCAATCCAAATAAACTTATATCTAACCTTTTAGACAACAAAATATGTATTTAGTATTTGTCTATTAAAGTTTGTTTGATTAGTAACATAAAAAAAGAAAATTTCCTGTCAGCAGAGATGCCAACCATTTAACTGGCAGGAGTACCTAGATTACATTATTGTAATTTCAGATAGGTAAATCAGTTACCACTAGAACAAGCAATTTAATTTTATTTAGTTTTCAAAACTTCACCAAAAATTTGACAAAGTCCAAAAGATTCAGATTTATTTGTGAATTACCCCCCTAAATATGTATGTAGTTGTAAAGTTGAGGTTACTCATCTGTAACATCAGTAACCACTGTGGTTTGAATAGATGAACACTATGATGTGAAGACACCTGTTCATGTGCTCTCATGTACATTTATAAATGTTGTTTCAAAATGGTTTTAGAACTACAAAAAATTAAATTTCTTGTTTAAGTGGCAGTTGATTATATAGTTTTACCTATTTGTAATTACAATACTGTAATCTAGGTACTCCTATCAGTTAAAATTAATTACAATGTGTAGTTTCTGATCTATTCAATTGAAGTTGTATGGTCAAAATACATTGTGTAATGACAAAGACGGGCACATGAACCTTAAGTGAAACCCATCAAACTGCAAGTTAGTTAGAGCATGTGGCCAGCCAATGGTCTTTAAACAGCCTTGGGTGATGTAGAGGACATCTGGTTTCTTTTGGTGTTTTACAGCACAGTAACGCAAGTGGATTATTTAGTGCTGGGGCACTTGGAGTAAAGTGCCTTGCCCAAATACACATAATGGTATCTGACTGGGCTGATTGGTAGGATTCAAACTGGCATTTTTTCAGTTGCAAGACTGTCATGCTAACTCAGCTTCTGCCTCCATTAGTTGCCTCATACAACATACAGGAGAGTTCTCGAAAGGGGTCTATGTAGAGTAAAGTAAAAGCAACATAGAAACACATAGATGCAAAGAAATCAGAATTATCACATATCTATGTTAAAAAATGAAATGCTATTGATATTTATACATGTACTTGTATATAACAGAACACCCCTGATCACATCATATTCTTAGAAATAGGAAAACTCTGCAAACTAGCCCCGTCCCTCCCACCCTGAGAAAAAAGCAAATTTGTGTAATTTGGTTGTAAGGGCTTTTGGTTTTGAGATATTTTACTCTATTATATACTATGCCCTGGATTTTTATTCCAGAGGGAGGTGAGACGGCATTTTAATTGTTCAACATTAGAAGGTGCTGAGCTTGAAGACCAGGGTATGAATGGCACTGCCATTACTCACTGGGAGAAACGGGTTTTTGAGGTTTGTACACCATTCTCAGTTGCATGAAGAATTTCAGCCAATAAACTAATTGATTGGTTAATTGTGCCTCCTACTCGTTAACAAATTTACTACAAGGTCAAAGTTGCATACATACCTCAGAAGCATATATATATATATATATAGATATATATATATATATATATAACTGAAAATTTGGCTAAAATTTGCTGATAATGACTGTTATAACAATGCAAATTTGTATGTTTTATATAGTCAGAACTACCGTATGTACTCATGTATAAGTCATATCCAATTGCAAACTGCATAGATCCAAATCTGCCATCACATAATGCGCCGGCAGATCTGGGTCTGTCCAGTTCACTAGGATAAATAAGTAGAACAAACAACATAGACCCCAATCTGCTGGTGCATTATACAACAGCAGATCAGTGTCCATGTTGTTTGCAGTTGGACCTGACTTATAGGCGAGTATATACGGTACCTAGGTATTCAAGTCCCTTATACAGGGCTCGAAAAATTCACTTTCTGCTTATCCTGACAAGTTTTGGACAAGTGGATTTCTGCTTATCCTAACAAGTTTTGGACAAGTTGATTTTTCCTAAACAAACAGATGCTGCCAGGGTGTGCAAATTGTGCAAAATTTGTACAGATTTGCACACTTGGAAAGCAGTGATGCGCGAGAACTCCCACAAATAAGTTCAAAGTCGCACATAAAAAAAATATACTTTGTGCAGTATACAATTTTTATTTAACTGTTAAACCTTAAAGTGCTAGTCACAACATAAGTCACACCACCGGTAGATGTCTTGTAGCGCATGTCATGACATTTGTCCTTTTTCAGGTAGGCAACTATTTACACATCTGGGTACTTTGGCTTGACATGAATGGTTGTTAAACTAAATTTGATTGGTACATTGAGCAATGAAGCAAGCATTCTGTTGTAGTGTTAACCTTGCATTCATCAATGAAGTTTTCCAATGGATTGTTTAAAATAAAGACTACCTAGAAAACCCAAAATGGCTGACTCCCAACCTGGATCATCTTCAGATGATTTCATTCGGCAAAAAGTGGCAGATGATAGCGATGATGACAATGATTTTGAAAGTTTTGAAGTATATCAGATTATTGGAGCTGGGAAAGTGTTACTGGAAATACCAGTGAGTGATTTTTAGCCCAAAAATGATGTTGAATACGAGCCCAATGTACATGCTGAATGGACAAAAACAGATGGAATGCCAGTCAACCCCCTATTCAGTGGTATTTCTAAATTAAATGCAGAAAAAATAGAGAATACCAAGCCTAATTCAAATACAGGCAATTTAAAAGCCAAGTGCAATTTTCATTTCTTTTCTCAAACAATTCAGTACTGAGGGATCTTGTCATACAAAACTTTATTGCACTTTAAGCGTTAAGATAAAATTGAATAAAAAAGAATCTAAAAAGAAATTAAGAAGTAAGGATATTTATTTGATCAAAATACCTCTGTCTGAACAAGCAGACTATGGCATTGATGGACTTAAAACCCTAATACAGCATTATGGAACAGATAAGAAATCTGGAATAATAGTCAGCAAAGAACTGATTCAAGAAAGTGAAACTTTAGCCGAGTTTATGTTAGTGAAAACTCTTATTTTGGAGGGGAGATATCCAAGAGACAATACTTATGAGCTGGGGAAAATAAATTGTACATAACAACCATAAAGAACAGTTTCCCAACTTGTTCAAGCTGGCTAAGCTATCTATGCATATATCCCTTCAGACAGCAGACTGTGAAAGGGGGTCTCAGCACAGAAAAATATTCATTCACAGATAACGAATAGATTAAGCTCAGAAATAATCAACAGACTTGTGTCATTAATATTTATCACCAAGTCACCTTGAAATTGGTGACATGCATCAAAACAGTCTTTGACAAGCTGACTTTTGAGAGTCAGTTAGCTCGGCACATTTCACTGGATCAGAAAGTTGGCCAATCAGTTTCATTGGCCATCATGACGATTAAGGAGGAGCTTTACTCACTGCCAGTGGGTCGGTTAGGGCTTGAAAGTCAGTGAATCCCATATTCTTACATATATTACAATTGTAACTGATAACAAATTTAAACAAAAATACTTTTTCCCTACTTGTCAAAACTTGCTTCAGACCGTAAGCTTTCACATTATCATGTCTTTGCAAGAAAATGCTGTTGGTTGACATAGACTACAAGATAGTAGTGACAGATTTTGACATTGCATCATGAAATAAAGGATGATCGATGAATGAAATTACAGGCATTTATGTAACAGAAGCACACAGTACATATAAACTCTAAACACACAATACATATAAATGCTAAACACACGGTACATATAAACGCTAAACACACAGTGCATATAAATGCTAAACACACAGTACATATAAACGCTAAACACAGTACATATAAAGGCTAAACACACAGTACATATAAATGCTAAACAGACAGTACATATAAACGCTAAACACACAGTACATATAAATGCTAAACACACTACATATAAATGCTAAACACACATTTCATATAAATGCTAAACACACAGTACATATAAATGCTAAACATAGTACATATAAACGCTAAGCATACAGTACATATAAACTCTAAACACACAGTACGTATAAACGCTAAACACAGTACATATAAATGCTAAACACACTACATATAAATGCTAAACACACATTTCATATAAATGCTAAACACATAGTACATATAAATGCTAAACATAGTACATATAAACGCTGAACTCACAGTACATATAAATGCTAAACACACAGTACATATAAACACTAAACACAGTACGTATAAACGCTAAACACACTACATATAAATGCTAAACACACAGTACATATAAATGCTAAACACACAGTACATATAAATGCTAAACATAGTATATATAAACGCTAAACACACAGTACGTATAAACGCTAAACACACCGTACATATAAATGCTAAACACACAGTACATATAAACGCTAACACAATACATATAAATGCTAAACACAGTACATATAAGTGCTAAACACACAGTACATATAAATGCTAAACACACAGTACATATAAATGCTAAACACACAATACATATAAATGCTAAACACACAGTACATATAAATGCTAAACACACAGTACATATAAACACTAAGCACACAGTACATATAAACGCTAAACACAGTACATATAAACGCTAAGCACACAGTACATATTAACGCTAAAAAAAAGTGCTGATACACGTACTGTGGCAACTTCACATAGTATACAACTTGCAGAACACAAAGCATTATCAACTGAATATGACCTCTCTCATTCTAGGACTCTCTCTCTCTCTGTCTGTTTTTGGACTTGCCCATTGGCAAGCACCTTGCAAATTCCTGATCTGAATTTGAGCTTGTTCTGGGCATCAAGCAGATGGATTTGTCCATCTCAGTTTTAAATTTATTTCTCAAGCTCTGTGCTAGAATCATCATGATTTTATGTATCTCTATTAGAACCATCCAGAAATTTGGGGGTTTTTTTTGTGGCAATTCTTTATATTTACATTTTTATATGCCGGTCATAAAGCGGAACGTATTATGTTGTGAGGTTGTCCATCCCTCTGTTACCAATTTTGTTTCCACACAATAAATCAAGTTCTCCACCATCTACTGTAAGACAGTTACCAGACTGTGGATGGCTTGCACTTGGTGTAAGGAATTAGCCTATTGATTTGGGGGTCAAAGCTCATGGTCACAGTGAAAGAAGAAGATGGATTCTGCACAAAAATTTCAGTTCTCAGCCATGTACCGTTATCAAAGTTTGCAGATGACTTACACGGATATTTGTGGAATGGACCAGTGTCATTTTTGCAGATCATCACACTTTTTACAACCTTGGGGATATTTCTGGGATGGATCAATGTCATTAGAATCTTTGGGATATTTCTGAGATTTCCCAATGTCAGTAGAATCTCTGGGATGTTTCTAAGATGGGCCAGTGTCATTACAACCTGCTGGATATTTTTTGGGATAGACCAGTGTCATTACAACCTCGGGGATATTTCTGGGATGGGCCGGTGTCGTTTTGCAGGAAAAGTGATACAATTACACTGATTTCATTTTTAATGGCAGAGCATTCCATAAAATTGGAAACAGCAAGTAAAGAGTTTGAAGTAATATGGGTGCTCTCCCAATAGGGTACATGTTCTCCCAATAGGGTACAGGGGCAGCATAAATCAACTGACTTCTCTTGCAGGTTTAGGTGGATGAATTACCCAGCTACCAGTGCTTAGGGATATCCCTTAGTGGGATGCCCTCATATGAACAATTTAAATATAGCATTTGTTTTGCTCCAGGTGAAATATTAATAGGTACTCATCCCATCAAATTTTCTTGATTGCACCTAAAAAATTTCAAATGGCCCATTGTTTTTATTTTGCATTACTAAAATAGGGAAGTGGGCAATCTTCCAATCATGATGGCACATTGGTTTTATTAGCTAGGATGATCTGTCTGATCTCTTTGCTTTCAATGACTCAGTTACTCTATGATTCACATGTCCTTTGCAGTATTATTGGTCGAGAAAGTAGCCTTAACTCATCACAACATCTTTGGTCTATATTTCAGAATGAAGCCATGACAGGTACCTACACACAGAATCCAGTTATCTCCAGAATCACATTGGCCTTAATGGAGGACACAGGGTCAGTATTTGAACACTACAGCTTTTTAACGAGTGAGTCAAATAAATTGAAACACGTCTCTAAAGGACATTTAAGGTAAAAGAAAATCTTCCTTGGTGGACAGGCATCCTTTAGATAGAGGTAAAGAATATCCATCATTGATGTAAAAACTAATTCCTAATGCATCATTCTTTTTTATATGCCTTCCATATGATATGATGTTGTCTGTTACTAATTTTGTTTCTGCACAATAACTCAAGTTTTCCATGATCAACAGTTACCAAACTTTGCTGATGGCTTGCACTTGGGATAAGAAAGAACCCTATCGATTTCAGGTACAAAAACTCAAAGGTCAAGGTCTCTGTGACTGAAAGAAGAAAAATGGTTTCTGCACAATAACTCGAGTTCTCCACCATCTATATTTACCAACATTTCTGGATGGCTTGCACATGGGGTAAGGAAGAAGCCTGTCAGTTTGGGGGTAAAGGTCAAGATCATTGTGACTGAAAGAAGAAACAAGATTTCTGCACAATAACTCCAGTTCTCCACCATTTACAGTTATCAGACTTTGTGGATGGCTTGAACTTGGGGTAAGGAAGACCCCTATAGATTTTGGAGCTAAAAGTTCAAAGGTCTAGGTCACTGTGACTGAAATAAGAAAAATGGTTTTGACACAATAACATTAGTTCTGCATGAAATACTGGGACAAAACTTTGTGGATGACTTGCACTTGAGATAAGGAAGAAGCCTATTGATTTTTTGGTAAAAAGGTCAAAGATCAAGGTCACTCTTGACTGAAAGAATAAAAATGATTTCCACACAGTAACATTAGTTCTGCATCACATACCTGGACCATGCTTTGAGGATGGCTTGCATTTGAGATAAGGAAGAAGCCTTACTGGATTGCAGATTGTTAGTGGTAATCAGACGGCAGATCAGGGTCTATGTTGTTTGCAGTTGGACTCAACTTGTAAGCAAGTATGAACTGTATGTCTGCTTTTGCTAAATCAATGCTTACTGTGCAGCTGAAAGTGACGTGATCAATACCCTATGATGTTAATGATATGACGTCACTTGATACCTAGTGCTGAGAGATTTGACCTAACATGACGTGGTTGTGACTTCTGTCTGTAATTAAAAAATGAAAATAAAAAATTCTTAAACAATTTTTATAATTGCAGTAACTCTCCTGTGAAAAAAATTATAAAGTCGATGAAAAGTACGAGACCTTTTTTGGAAATATTTAGCAAGTTACAACCTGCTGTAAATTGGCTTTCTGTTGTGGAAATTCAGTGTGATCTCAATAATTGTGTCATACCGAAAAAATTCACTCCACAACATGCCCTTTTCTTTGTGTATTTTATAACGGGATTATATGATCTTCAACATGTGCAAATATGATGAATGTTTAAAATATTAATTCAGCCACCATATATACTTACAAGTCGAGTCCAACTGCACAGATCCAGATCTGTCATCGCATAATGTGGTGGCAGATCTGAGTCTATGCAATTTGTTGGGAGTAATCATTAGACTTTTCTGTGTAATGACCGTTACTTAGGGATAGAGGTTTAAATAAGAGTAGCACAAGAAAATGCACACCAAGCATATACCCTGGTACATTTTTTAATGCACACCAAGCATATAACCTGGTACAGTTTTTAATGCACACCAAGCATATACCCCGGTACAGTTTTTAATGCACACCAAGCATATACCCCGGTACAGTTTTTAAAGCACACCAAGCATATACCCCGGTACAGTTTTTAATGCACACCAAGCATATACCCAGGTACAGTTTTTAATGCACACCAAGCATATACCCAGGTACATTTTTTAATGCACACCAAGCATATACCCCAGTACATTTTTTAATGCACACCAGCATATACCCCAGTACATTTTTTAATGCACACCAGCATATACCCTGGTACATATTTTAATGCACACCAGCATATACCCCGGTACAGGTTTTAATGCACACCAAGCATATACCCTGGTACATTTTTTAATGCACACCAGCATATACCCAGGTACATTTTTTAATGCACACCAGCATATACCCTGGTACATTTTTTAATGCACACAAGCATATACCCCGGTACAGTTTTTAATGCACACCAAGCATATACCCCAGTACATTTTTTAATGCACACCAAGCATATACCCTGGTACATTTTTTAATGCACACCAGCATATACCCTAGTACATTTTTTAATGCACACCAGCAAATACCCCGGTACATTTTTTAATGCACACCAGCATATAGCCTAGTACATTTTTTAATGCACACCAGCAAATACCCTGGTACATTTTTTAATGCACTCCAGCATATACCCTAGTTCATTTTTTAATGCACACCAGCATATACCCAGGTACAGTTTTTAATGCACACCAGCATATACCCTGGTACATTTTTTAATGCACACCAGCATATACCCCGGTACAGTTTTTAATGCACACCAAGCATATACCCCAGTACATTTTTTAATGCAGACCAAGCATATACCCAGGTACATTTTTTAATGCACACCAGCATATACCCCAGTACAGTTTTTAATGCACTCCAAGCATATACCCCAGTACATTTTTTAATGCACACCAGCATATACCCCAGTATATTTTTTAATGCACACCAACATATACCCTAGTACATTTTTTAATGCACACCAAGCATATACCTCAGTACATTTTTTAATGCACACCAAGCATATACCCCAGTATATTTTTTAATGCACACCAAGCATATACCTCAGTACATTTTTTAATGCACACCAGCATATACCCCAGTATATTTTTTAATGCACACCAGCATATACCCCAGTATATTTTTTAATGCACACCAAGCATATACCTCAGTACATTTTTTAATGCACACCAGCATATACCCTGGTACAGTTTTTAATGCACACCAAGCATATACCCCGGTACAGTTTTTAATGCACACTAAGCATATACCCGGTACAGTTTTTAAAGCACACCAAGCATATACCCAGGTACAGTTTTTAATGCACACCAAGCATATACCTAGGTACAGTTTTTAATGCACACCAAGCATATACCCAGGTACATTTTTTAATGCACACCAAACATATACCCCAGTACATTTTTTAATGCACACCAAGCATATACCCCAGTACATATTTTAATGCACACCAGCATATACCCCGGTACAGGTTTTAATGCACACCAAGCATATATCCTGGTACATTTTTTAATGCACACCAGCATATACCCCGGTACATTTTTTAATGCACACCAGCATATACCCTGGTACATTTTTTAATGCACACCAGCATATACCCTGGTACAGTTTTTAATGCACACCAAGCATATACCCCAGTACATTTTTTAATGCACACCAAGCATATACCCTGGTACATTTTTTAATGCACACCAGCATATACCCTAGTACATTTTTTAATGCACACCAGCAAATACCCCGGTACATTTTTTTATGCACACCAGCATATAGCCTAGTACATTTTTTAATGCACACCAGCAAATACCCTGGTACATTTTTTAATGCACTCCAGCATATACCCTAGTACATTTTTTAATGCACTCCAGCATATACCCTAGTACATTTTTTAATGCACACCAGCATATACCCAGGTACAGTTTTTAATGCACACCAGCATATACCCAGGTACAGTTTTTAATGCACACCAAGCATATACCCCAGTACATTTTTTAATGCAGACCAAGCATATACCCAGGTACATTTTTTAATGCACACCAAGCATATACCCCGGCACACTTTTTAATGCACTCCAAGCATATACCCCAGTACATTTTTTAATGCAGACCAAGCATATACCCCAGTATATTTTTTAATGCACACCAGCATATACCCTAGTACATTTTTTAATGCACACCAAGCATGTACCCCAGTACATTTTTTAATGCACACCAAGCATATACCCCAGGAAATTTTTTATGCACACCAAGCATATACCCCAGTACAGCATATACCCAGGTACAGTTTTTAATGCACACAAGGCATATACCCCAGTACAGCATATACCCAGGTACAGTTTTTAATGCACACCAGCATATACCGTGGTACATTTTTTAATGCACACCAGCATATACCCCAGTACATTTTTTAATGCACACCAAGCATATACCCCGGTACATTTTTTAATGCACACCAAGCATTTACCCCAGTACAGCATATACCCTGGTACATTTTTTAATGCACACCAGCATATACCCCAGTACATTTTTTTATGCGCACCAAGCATATACCCCAGTACATTTTTTTATGCACACCAAGCATATACCCCAGTACAGCATATAACCCGGTACAGTTTATAATGCACACCAGCATATACCCCAGTACATTTTTTAATGCACACCAAGCATATACCCCGGTACATTTTTTAATGCACACCAGCATATACCCCAGTACATTTTTTTATGCACACCAAGCATATACCCCAGTACAGCATATACCCCGGTACAGTTTTGAATGCACACCAGCATATATTCCAGTACATTTTTTAATGCATTTGGATTGCTTGGACCCCTATGTAAAAATACAAATTTTAAAAACAACTTTTCAATACTCCCACCATTTCACAAATGATCATCCTAGATGTGCAAGGTATGTTATCAGTCGGATTCTGAAATTTTAAACAAATTATCATGTTCACTTTCATAAATGTGAAAGCTGTAAAGTGGTGAATTGAAAGGTTAGTAGAATATGACCTCATATTGGTGTCCACCATATCTCACTTATGTCAGAGATATCAATTTTAATCAGATTTGATATTAGTATATCCAGAGTTAACTAACTATTTTTATATATTGTTACAGTTGGTACAATGTAAACTACAACAATGCTGAGGAACTGGAGTGGGGAGCTGGCCTCGGTTGTGACTTTGTAAAGAAAAGCTGCTTTGAATGGATAGAGACAAGACAGAAAAAGTAATATTACATTAATTGAATAATATCTTGAGGTAAAGTCGTATCATGGGTGATTCATATTTTGGATATTTACAGTTTCATTATTCATTAGTAGAATTATATGTATCGTGTTCTTCACTGTAAGGCGGTATGCTCTGTGGCTCCCATTGGCCATTAAATAAACAGTAATGTGAGAATTTAGCATCAGGAATTTTTGATTCCAACATATCTTTTTTCTGCATTCCAGATTTTCATCAGTGCCGCTGCATATTATGAATCTGGCACATTAGCATACCATATTGAATGCACTTTTGAGTCTGTGCCTGCAAAATAAACTATAGACCAGTCAGAAAACTTAGTTTTACAGGTGAAATGTGATATCTGATTGGTCAGTTTGGCATCACAGATTCACTGTCATTGGTTTTCATTGGAAGACATTCAGCATGCAGTACACAATTGTTCTGTTCATTTTGGAAAATGTCAATGACCACAGTGACCTGAAATTTGCTTTGCACAAAGCCACAGTATAGTGCACATTTTTATTTTATTTACATGTAGTTGAAAAAGCCCAAAATTTAATTTTGGCTTGACGGGCTTCACAGCCATAGACCCTCTCCTGGGGTGTTGCCACTGGACCCCAGGGGGAGATTATGTGCTCCCCACTCCTCGGCCCACTTTCAGTGCTTTTGCAGTTTTTATATTTGCATCACTGTATAATCAGGAAGTGCTGTAAAGACATTGTGCATCATCTGTCATCCCTCCATCAACACTTGCCTGTGAACACTCTAAAGCCTTCATTTCTGATAAGATTTCTGACAAATTTGGTATGTAGCTTTTATCATTGAGATCTTGGATGAGCTTGATTATGAGCAATAGCCACGCATATTAATAAGGTGATCTTGCATCTGATTGATTGAGTTTGTGAACACTGTAGAGGTCCTGTTTCTGGTCAGATTTGGTATGTAAGCTGGACCAGATTTGGTATGTAAGCTTGCATCATCAACATCTTGGGTGGGTTAGATTATGAGCTGCATCCACAAGTCTTAATGAGGTGATCTTGCATCTGAACACTTTGTAGGTCATATTTCTGATTTGATTTTGTTTAGATTTGGTTGCAAGCTGTATCATCATGACCTTGGATGAGTTCCATTATAGGCAACATTCACTTATATGTATGAGGTGATCTTGCATCTGATTGGCTGAGTTTGTGAACATTTTAGAGGCCATATTTCGGATCAGATTTGGTATGCAAGTTTGAATCATCACGATCTCAGATACATTTTGATTATGAGCGACATCCACGCAGATTAATGAGGATCCAAGCTGATGGTGGGAATCAAACCTGCAACCTTCTGGTCACAAGTCCAATGCCTTAACCACTGAGTCACCACAGCTCCCTTGGGTGGGGATCTCAGGGGTTTCCAAGATATGACTACAGGGGCAGTATTCCAGAAGGGTTTTACAGACCCAGTAATCTGTATTGACTGCACAGACTAACTCCCCATTTGAATTTGTATTCACAAGCTAACATGTCAACTACTGAGGTGAGCAATATTAGGTCCACTTGGGCCTCGTGTTTAATCAGGTATTACCCTTTGACAATAACGCAAGTGTATTGCAAAACCTTATGTAGACTTCCAGTCTCAATGTTTGAACCCATCCATTCATAAAAGTGATCCTATAATTGTCCCCTGCCTTTTTGTCATAGTGTCCATGCTTCCATCTGGTCATTACATTTTCCCTTCCGCTCTTTTACTTTAAAGCCATCACTAGAAGGTGTCATGTACCACAATAGGGGTCCTATCTTCAAGGTCTAGCCCATGGCTCAATATTTTTTGTTTCCATCACCCTCCCATCTGCTCTATAATTTTAAACTTGTACATCATCACTTGAAGGTGTGTGGTGAATCACATTGGGGATGCTATCTTCAAGTATTTTTAGCTCTACTGGTCATAGACGAGAAGAGCTTATGGGATGGTCTGTTGTCTGTCATCAGTCCGTCATCTGTTATCTATCTGTCGTCCGTCCATCCGTTAGCACAAGTTTGTTATCGCTACTTCTCCTAAACTACTTGGAGGATTGCCATGAAACTTTACACACACATTCTTCCCATGGTCTAGTAGGTCCTAGATGAAAATGGTGCTGCTCATACACCCAATATGGCCCCACAGCAGCCATCTTGAAAATCTTGTCTCAACTCCTAAATGGATGGTCATATCAGCATGGGGTTTTCACTAAAAGACTTCTTATGATGCCTAGTTGGTCCTAAATGAAATTGGTGCCAATCTGACGTCCAGTTTGGCCGCCATGACAGCCATCTTGAAAATCTTGTTATCGGTACTCCTGTATCAACATGGGGTTTTCACCAATAGACTTCTTATACTTAGTTGGTTCTAAATGAAAATATTGCCAGTCATGTATCCAATATGACTGCCACAACGCCTTTTTACCAAATCTTGTTGTCACTACTCCCCCTGAATGGATGATCATTATGACTTGGTGGTTTTCACCTAAAGACTTCTAATGATGCATACATGTGACAGAACAAGGATTTCAAACCAGAAGATTTACAAATTTTGATCAGTAGATTGACCTCTAAACCAGTAGATTTTTTATCGGCATAAATTTTACCGTTTCAGGGGGATGGAAAACAAAACAAGTGGGGTTTTTTGTGCCATAATATGTATTCTCTTCATACTATAATAAAACAGCAAGTTTGAACATGAATCAGATTCAGATTTCAGTGGAAAATGTTACAATAATAATTAATATGAGTCAGTATATGGTCAAATAATGAAAAAGGAAAAGTTGTTTCTCTGATAGTTCACTGCAAAGAATTTTCTTTTATAAAATCCAATAGCATTTTTAGTTTCATTCATAAGATCACTGTGAAGTGACCACTAATGACATTCATTGTGATTATTAAACTTCACACTTAACAGGCTCTCAATAGTTCTTTGGTCCAGATTTCCCCTTGAATCACTTTGTATTTTGCGAAGAATGGAGAATGTCCTCTCTGTATCAGCATTAGAATGTTGTAATGACAGGACAACCACATTCAGCCTACAAAGAAGTTCTAGCTTCAGTTTTCCTGCTGCTGATTTTGTAAGGTTGCTGACCACTCTCCAACGCTCCTCCAAGGAATCTTCACCCAGAGGAGGAAGCTCCTGACTTGGACTTGGGATGTATTCCTGAGCCTCATTCTCAAAGGATTCTTCCTCTTCATGACTCAGATCCAAAAATCTGTTAGCAAGTTTCACCACAGTAAATAATAAAAACATAAAGACTTGAAATAAAAATTAAAACAATACATGATATATTTATGCTTTTATGAATAATTTATCCAAACTTTAAAATTAATTATCTTGTAATATATTTTTAACATATGTTTTATCTAAGGCTTGAGCTTAATTTATGTGCATGAAAACTTCAAATAGTTTATGAAATACAAAAGATGCATACCTTTAAAACACACAATGCAAACTCAGGACTTTTGCTACTCGCCTGCACACACATAAACTCTGATATCCAAACATTGATGAACTTGTAAATTTTCTTAGCTGGTGGTTTCTTAGCATTGGGAGAAAGCACACGTTTCGGCATTTTGACATGAATTGAAGAAAAATGTAAGAGTTCTCTTAAAACATCTTGAAAAATACAATAACAATTAAACAAGACAACAATCAAAATAATTACTCTAGTGTCTCTGCCAAAATCATTTTTTATGGCCGGTCTCTTCATTGTATCTCCCCTCTGCTAAGGGTCGGCCGATTTTCATCAAAGGCTCAGAAGACATCATGGACCACCTTTTATCCCTTTGTTACTTATTACACCTTAAAAAACATCCCGCATTTGGCCTTAAACTCCTCAAATTCCAACAATAAGGTAATCAATTAGCAGCTTGTTGTGTACACACGTCAATTGTACTGGTGGAACATTTCCAGTCCCCAGTAGACTGGTTCTGGCTGATTTCTCTAATGTGTTAATGGAACGGGTAAAAATACCATGTTTGTTTTTTGTTTTTTTTATAAAAAAAATTTTTTTTAATTCTTTTAATTTTCAAAAGCGGTAGATTTGAACTACGAAATGTTATGTGCGGTAGATGGCCTTTAAAACGGTATTTTTGTCCTACCGGCAGTAGAATCACATGTATGATGATGTCTACTTTGCCCTAAATGAAAATGGTGCAAAGCGGACATCCAGTATGTGTGCCACAGCAGCTAGTTTGAAACTCTTGTTATCGCTGAAGAATATCAGAGAAGGTTTCAACATTTGACAGTTAAAAGGAAGAAATGGTCTTATCTTGAATTCCTAGATATTCTTTTCACCATGTGGAACGTCAGTCCCTTCGAGGGACCCCTGTTGTCTTACTAGTGTAGGCCTGCATCAAGTGAGGAAGGCGTTTGGCAATATTTGCACAGAAGGCAATTTGTCATTTCTGAATGGTCTGCTCTTTCATGGGAATATCCAACATGGTAGACTAAAAGTTGACATTGAATCAGCATAACATTGTATTTCACCGTTTTTACTATGCCATTCAAAGATAATTATATACACAATACTTGCCATTAGAAAATATATGTTTAATTCATATTATTGGCTAAATAAATCTACCATATATACTCGCGTATAAGCTGATACCAACTGCAAACTGCATAGACCCAGATCTGCTGTTGCATAATGCGCCGGCAGATCTGGGTCTATGCAGTTTGTAAGGACTAATCAGTAGAACAAACAACATAGACCCTGATCTGCTGGCGCAGTATGCGACAGCATGTCAGGGTCTATGTTGTTTGCATTTGGACCCGGCTTATACACGAGTATATATGGTAAATGCTCATTTGGTGTATGACATTCAAAATAAATTAACCATCTGTCAAGGTTCTCCAAACCTCTGTTTACAAGTCACAGTTGGCAAGCTCTTCTGCAAAATAAACAAAATTTGCATGCATTGCTTGCAGTGAGCTACCTGACTGTTAGCTTTTGCCAACAAGTGCCAGTCGCATGCAGTAGGATTGATAGCTTAGTGCTAGACCAATGTGGCCCAATACTGGCCTTACTGATTATAGTCCAGGTGTTTTTGTTTCCACAACCCAGTAGTTCATCCACTAGTTAGGTATCTCCACATTTCCAGAACCAAAATGATTGTTATTTATTCACAGGTTACATAAGCATTACTCAAGCTTCAACTTGATATGAAAACAATTGCAAGACATGGTCATTAGCTTTTGACTTAAATTAATATACAGCAAGTCCATCAAATTTACCTTTAATTATCCCAATCTTGGAGTGGGGGATATTATGATACCCTCCATCTATCAGTCCATCCATTTGTCCATCTGTCTGTTACCACATCTCCTAAACTTCTGAGTGGAAAATTTTATGAAACTTCGTAGTTATGTTACTCCTGTGGTAGCCATATGTAAGAGAGGTGTCATCCTCAGCTCATGCCCCTGGCATCCCTAGGAGTGGGTCAAAGGTCAAATGTACACAAATTAACAATGCAATGACATTTTTAAACATTTTCTGACCAAACTTCATACAGTGGTTCCATTAATTTTTCATTTTGGCATGGTTGGAAATTCAGAAGTCCCATACTGCAACGCTGGAAGTCCCACCATTTCACTTGTCCAAAAACTTGTATAAATTTATAACAATTTTAGTCATCCTTATGTGTATGTTTGGACAGACTGCCTAAATTAAAAAATTTGCACAAGGATTCCTGATAAGTATACTCCTGGGTAAGGTTGGTATATTTGATGTAGTCAATGGTGTCGGGAATTGCAATGAGTAGCCATTGCTATTGCTCTAGTTCTCGCACCAAAACTTGAGATGTTTTGTCTTTTCTAGTGAGGAAAATATTGTAAAATTGTCTATTGACATTAGCACTACCAGATGTTTTGCCTTTCTTCCGACTAGGAAAAGTGACATCCATCCATTTTGTATGGAAGTCAGGCAAGGTAGCCTGGACACAGACTGTAACAGGAACAGACAGGCTGTGGCCCTGTGTAACTTGGGAAGATTTGACAAAGAACTTCCACCAAGGTATCAGGTAATAACTTAAGCTGGTATTTTTTATGCTCTTGTCAGTTCAACTGTTAATAGACCTGAAGAGTTATGGAATGGCTTGTTGTCCAACATCTATTATCCGTCCATCTGTTAGGACGAGTTTATTATCACTACGTCTTCTAAAGAACTTGAAGGATGCCATGACAATTTGCACACACATTCAACCCAAGCTCTAGTTCGTAATGGATTAAAAAAGGTGTTATTTGGGCCTTAATATGGCTGCCACAGCAGCCATCTTGAAAATCTATTGCTTCTTATCTTGAATGGATGGTCATATCAACATGAGGTTTTCACTTAAAGACTTTTTATAATATTTAGTTGGTCTTGAATGAAAATGGTGCTGATCTGAAGTTCAATATGGCTGACATGGCAGCCATCTTGAAAATCTTGTTGCTACTCACCCTATATGGATGGCCACAATGAATGGGGTTATCACCAAGACTTCATATGATACTTAAATGAAATGAAAATTATGCTGAGTAGACATCCAGTATTGCTGCCATGGCAACCATCTTGAAAATCTTATTGCTGCATTGACACAGGGTTTTCACCAAAATACTTCAAATGATGTCTAGTTGGTTGCAAATGAAAATGGTGCCGATCGGACAACCAATATGGCCACCATCTTAAAAATATTATCGCTACTACTTCTAAATGGAAAGTCAAATTGACCTGGGATTTGCATCAAAAGACTTCTTACAGTGTCTACATGGTCCTGAATGAAAATTATGCCAGTCTGGCATCCAGTATAGCTGCCATGGTGGCCATCGTGAAAATCATATTGCTTCTCCTGAATGGATGATCATATTGACGTGAGTTTTTCACCAAAAGACTTATAATATCTAATTGCTCGTAAATACAAATTTGTGACAATTTTACAGCCAATATGGCTGCCATGATGGCCATCTTGAAAATGTTTTTGTTGCTACTCCACCTGAATGGATAGTAATATCAATATGGGGTTTTCACCAAAGACTTCTTATGATATCTACTGGGTCCAGAATGAAAATGGTGCTGATCTTACATTCAATATGGCCCTACAGAGGCCAGCTTGAAAACCTTTTTATCACTCAAGAATATCAGAGATGGTTTTGACACTCAGAAACTGGAAGAAAGAAATGGTCCTATCTTGAATTCCTGCAAAAAACATTTTTGGGTCATTAGAGTGTCAGTCCCTTTTACTGTAAAATCTTTTATAGCTTCTGGGTGCACATAGTATAGTTGTTTGTATGTTGTGAATACATTATGGTTTATTTCAAACATTATTATCTTATACAGAGATTATCAAAGTATCAAAATGTTCAGTATCAAATGGATAATGGCAATATCAGAAGTGTTTTAATAGAAGTTTTTTAAATACCATAATATATCTGCATCTAATTGTAAGAGGAGAACTTTTACCGAATCATTCAATTTTATGAAAGTTCAGTGTTTGTTATTTGAACATCTTATGAAAGACAATTAAAAAAACAACAGTTTAAGCTTTTACCAATCATAAGTTGTAATTGCCAATTTTAACATTTCTAGTAAAGAAACGAAATGTATGAAATAGAAATCAGTTTTAAATTTGTTACTATACATTTGTTCGGTTGAGATGAAAGATAAATTAATAAAAATATCAAAAAAAATCATTTTTCCTCATGATCATACATTACCTTTAGTCCATGCTACATTTCACATATACTTTTAAAGAATTTCTTTGTGGTTTGCTTAAACCGAAATAAATACTACTGACCTTATCAACCTTGAATGTGTCCATACATTCATAACCAGGAAACAAATAGGGATTTTTGTAATGCTCTTTACAGCAGGTATGGCAAAGTGTCAGTTTTACCAGATACAGTTTGTATTACTAACTTTATGGTCTTGATAAAATTAGTAACAAAGGATATTTCCACTGGAATTTAAGACAATTTTTTATGTCCAGAGGGGCAACTACAATTTAGGTAAATGATTCGATTTAATGGTAGCTATCTCCCTTAAATATTGTTCCACTGATGATAATACTTGAAACAACAGTAGAAAATGCTTTTAAATGAAAATCAGCACAATAATTCCTCAAATAATGTTTCAAATAGTAATATAAATTCTCAGGGTGGGACTGGGGGGAGGTGGGGGAATATTTATATGAGCAAATAGCTCCAGATTCCTCCATTCTTTTTTTTATTCTTTGTGATTTATAGAGCTGGACAAATCCCTTGTCTGCCTTCCCAAAATTAGTTGCAAATTTTGTTGGGCAAAGTTATACTTGATCAAAATTTAATATATGATTGTTTAGATTTTTTTTTTCTTGCTTAACGTCCATATTCAGTGTTGATTTCATGCAGGTTAAAAAAACATTTTTATCCAGATCTTAGTATTGGTATGAACCAATTTATGTGTAAAGGTTTGTTCACGTACCACTTTTGTTCCTTGTATTAAGTACTTCAGTTCCTTACAAGGAGTAGATCCGAGAGAGATTGGATGGTATGGAGGAACAGTGGCCTTGGCAGATTACTGCCCCTTTCTTCAGGTGAGTCTCAACATAAAGTTATCAATAATATTTCACTTAAGTCCGGTTTATTTGTGAAAAACTACTCTTTGAAATTTGTTTGCTTTATATCTAGCATAACTTTTTATCACAAATGCTTGATTTATTATATCCCTGCCCTTGTTAAAGTTAGGGTATATAAGCATTCTTATGTCTCACCGGCCAGCACACAATCTTCTTTGCACTAGTCCAACACTTTTTTGGCTTGGAGGGATTTATGCCACTCAAGCCTATGGTATACTGTCTGCTGTCAGTTACTAAGAATAGTTTGTATTTCTAATAACAGACACTTTCTATATTTAGCTCTAGTTGGCCTTTTGACCTTAAAAAAAGTGAGACTAGATATATATTATCTCACTTTAAGGCACCTCAGTGTCTGGCAGTCCTTGTATAATGTAGGTATAATCATGCATCCCATTTCATTATATAGTAATATGATGTATAAAATACCTCAGTATAAGATAACCTCACCTATAAGGTGGTCTGCTTTTATGGCTTCCATAAATAGTCTTATAACTAGGTAGTTCTTAATACACACACATTAATTTAAATAACTTGCAACATACAAGGGTGTGTGCATGATGCAGTGCCAGTCACAAAACTATGGCTGAGAGAGAGAGAGAGAGAGAGAGAGAAAAGTCTGGATGGACTTGAATGTTTATGTGCAAATGTGTGAATGTGCATATCCATAAAGTAGAATCAGCCTTCAGTTTATTCTCTTGCTTACAATTGCCTTTTGTTCTTTTGTACTTAGCTGAGGGCCTCAGGGGAGAATAGTGGCAAAACTAATTGGGTTATCCTCTTGAGATAAAGAATTCTTCTTCTTATTATTATTATTATTGTTATTTTCAGATGTACATACACATGCATCCATAAACTTTCTGCATTAAAGGAATATTTCCTCAATTATCTACTTGTGACTAAAAGATAAGTTTTTTTTTATCTCAGCATTGGGTACTGTGGGGCTATATTCATATTGCTTAGCCCACATTATCTTTGAATCATATAAGCCAAATTGACTGAGCTGCTTTTAATTATACTTTTGTCTGACTAGAGCATGTTTTTCATATTTCTATAGAAAACAAAGATCAGTTATCACCCGAGTGCTGTTCTAGAATTAAAGGTACGCAGGGTTGGAAGATGCTTAATTTTAAATAAATTAAATGAGTTATGGGGATAATCCAGACTGTTCTAAGTGTTTTATGTTTTTTATGTTAAAAATTTGATGTGTGGTAGGGTCTTTGAAAAAGTGCCTTCCAAACCCCCCCCCCCCTCCATCCCTACCCAATCCACCCCTGCTACTTGATTCTGGAACTGCTGTGAGTGCTTTTCAAAGAAAACAAGGCTTCAGTTTTAATTTGTTTTTTTTTATTCAGGAGTTCGTGTGGAAGACCGGTAACCATATCATGAGAGGATCCAGGTGTGACTATCTAGAAAACAGTTTAGGTAACAATACCCTGTAATGTTTGTGTAGTTAGATAAAAATATTGGATTACATAGTTTTAATGCAGATGTAGGATGCACACAATTAAAGTACGATGGATTTGTAAATGTTACTACGAGTTTTGAATGAATTGTCTGATGAGGAGTCTCAGCAAGAGATGTTTTCCATTGCTGCCAGCACCATGCACTATGAGTGCTCATGGCTTGTTTTTACAGCTTGCACAGTCTTCAATAGAAAGCTGCCATTGAAACTGACAGTGCATGAATTACACAAGTATGTGTCACTGAACCTCACTTAAATGCCAGGTTTAACTCACAGTTGCTTCAGTTGATATTTTGCCAGACTCTTAGGTTATTTTTACCATGGGAAACATAACTTGCTACTGATAGGAGTTGGCCAGGAATAATTGCAAGCAGCTAATAGGTAACAAATTAACATAAAATTGTACATGAATTGATTGAAGGTATTGGAAAAATGAATAAATGTTGTGGCAGACTAAGTAAATACAATTTTTCTCTGAATAGAATTGATATGAATTGGAAGCAAATGTTTGTGTAGCAATTTTGAGAAAAGTCCTTGCTTTTTTCTGCCCTTTTGTTTGGATTAACCTAATTATAGCTCAAGTGCCTTTGGCCTTACCCAAATTATAGCTCAAATTCCTCTGGCTTTACCCTAATTATAGCTCGAGTTCCTCTGGCCTTACCCTAATTATAGCTCTAGTTCCTCTGGCATTGCCTTAATTATAGCTCTAGTTCCTCTGGCATTACCCTAATTATAGCTCTAGTTCCTCTAGTATTACCTTAATTATAGCTCCAGTTCCTTTGGCTTTACCCTAATTATAGCTCTAGTTCCTCTGTCATGACCTTAATTATAGCTCCAGTTCCTCTGGCATTGCCTTAATTATAGCTCTAGTTCCTCTGGCCTTACCTTAATTATAGCTAGAGTTCCTCTGGCATTGCCTTAATTATAGCTTGAGTTCCTCTGGCATTACCTTAATTATAGCTAGAGTTCCTCTGGCATGACCTTAATTATAGCTAGAGTTCCTCTGGCATGACCTTAATTATAGCTCTAGTTCCTCTGGCATTGCCTTAATTATGGCTCGAGTTCCTCTGGCATTACCTTAATTATAGCTAGAGTTCCTCTGGCATTACCTTAATTATAGCTAGAGTTCCTCTGGCATTACCTTAATTATAGCTCAAGTTCCTCTGGCATTGCCTTAATTATAGCTCGAGTTCCTCAGGCATGACCTTAATTATAGCTCGAGTTCCTCTGGCCTTACCTTAATTATAGCTAGAGTTCCTCTGGCATTGCCTTAATTATAGCTCGAGTTCCTCTGGCATTACCTTAATTATAGCTAGAGTTCCTCTGGCATTACCTTAATTATAGCTCTAGTTCCTCTGGCATTACTCTAATTATAGCTCTAGTTCCTCTGGCCTTACCCTAATTATAGCTCAAGTTCCTCTGGCATTATCTTAATTATAGCTCGAGTTCCTCTGGCATTACCTTAATTATAGCTCTAGTTCCTCTGGCCTTACCCTAATTATAGCTCAAGTTCCTCTGGCATTATCTTAATTATAGCTCGAGTTCCTCTGGCATTACCTTAATTATAGCTCTAGTGCCTCTGGCCGAACCCTAATTATAGCTTAAGTTCCTCTGGCATTGCCTTAATTATAGCTCTAGTTCCTCTGGCATTACCCTAATTATAGCTCTAGTTCCTCTGGCCTTACTCTAATTATAGCTCTAGTTCCTCTGGCATTACCTTAATTATAGCTCTAGTTCCTCTGGCTTTACCCTAATTATAGCTCGAGTTCCTCTGGCATTACCTTAATTATAGCTCGAGTTCCTCTGGCCTTACCCTAATATTAGCTCGAGTTCCTCTGGCCTTACCCTATTTATAGCTCTAGTTCCTCTGGCTTTACCCTAATTATAGCTCGAGTTCCTCTGGCATTACCTTAATTATAGCTAGAGTTCCTCTGGCCTTACCCTAATATTAGCTCGAGTTCCTCTGGCCTTACCCTATTTATAGCTCTAGTTCCTCTGGCCTTACCATATTTATAGCTCGAGTTCCTCTGGCATTACCTTAATTATAGCTCAAGTTCCTCTAGCCTTAACTGAATTATAGCTCAAGTTCCTTGGGCCTTACCCTAAGTATAGCTGAAGTTCCTCTGGCCTTACCCTTATTATAGCTCGAGTTCCCTGACCTGACTATAATTATAGCTCGTGTTCCTCTGGCATTACCTTAATTATAGCTCTAGTTCCTCTGGCCTTACCCTAATTATACCTCAAGTTCCTTGGGCCTTACCCTAATTATAGCTCTAGTTCCTCTAATTGCTGTAAAAGACTACTTTAGACTAATTAGAGACTAATTGTAAAAGACTACATGAGACTAATTAGAGACTAATTGTTGTAAAAGACTACTTTAGACTAATTAGAGACTAATTGTTGTAAAAGACTACATTAGACTAATTAGAGACTAATTGTTGTAAAAGACTGCATTAGACTAATTAGAGACTAATTGTTGTAAAAGACTACATTAGACTAATTGGAGACTAATTGCTGTAAAAGACTATATTAGACTAATTAGAGACTAATTGCTGTAAAAGACTACATTAGACTAATTAGAGACTAATTGTTGTAAAAGACTACATTAGACTAATTAGAGACTAATTGCTGTAAAAGACTACATCATGATCTAGGTTACTTTATGTCATTGGCCAATTAAATTAAATTAATTGAAAATTAAGAATGAAATAAGAGAAATTGAAAATCACATATTAACCACTATCATAATTTTTTGGGCAAATTGGTATGCAGTTGTTCCTCACTAAACAGTTTATGACAATACTATATTTTATTTTCTTTCATGTATATTTTAGTGTCAAATACGGATTTTGTGACCACAGGCATTTATGATTGCAAGATATGTTATAGGAGAGACCACATTACATGTAGAAAAGAAGTTGACTATCAAGACGTTTATTGTTCTTGTCAAGCCCACATAGTAAAAACGTAAAGACATAGCAGTGACTTTTCAGTTTTGTTATTGAGATTTTACCAAACAAAATTGTCAGTTGAGTGTGGTCTTGACATGTAGACCATAGCTTCATTGTTTCCCACTACTTAAGAATTCAATAATACATGATTGTACATGCACTTTTTGCATGGTGAATAACGACAGTAATTCTATACTCCATATTTCTCTTTTAGACCCAATACATAATTTTTTAGCGGAAGGGTATGGTCCAAAATCGAAATGCTTTAACCATCCAGCACCTTGGATCCTTCAACATTGCACCCAAACCTTTTATCCCCATTATGGAAGTGGATGTTACAAAGTGAGTTGTGTTAGAATCATTGTTTACAAATCTCTTGATATGATCGTTGGGATCATACATTATTTTGCTAAGTTCAAAATAATTTATGATCCCTTTGATAGCATCAATAGACCATTGTTTTTCTGAGTTTAAAATTATGTATGATCCTTTGATATTATCAAGAGATAATTGTTTTGCTCAGTTTATAATAATGCATGATCATTTGAAATTTGCATGAGATCTATGTTTTGTTACATTCATAATAATGTATGATTCCTTTGATATTTTCATGAGATCTGTTTTGCTCATTTCAAAATAATGTATAATCCCTTTGATACTATCAAGAGATCATTGTTTTGCTGAGTTCAAAATGATGTATGATCCCTTTGATATTATCAAGAGATTGTTTTGATAAGTGCAAAATGATGTATGACCCCTTTGATATTTTCAAGAGATCATTGTTGTCATAAGTTCAAAATAATGTATGATCCCTTTGATATTTTCAAGAGATCATGGTTTTGACAAGTTCAAAATAATGTATGATCCCTTTGATATTATCAAGAGATCATTGTTTTGCTCATTTCAAAATAATGTATGATCCCTTTGATATTATCAAGAGATCATTGTTTTCTCAATTTAAAATAATGTATGATTCCTTTGATATTTTCACGAGATCATTGTTTTGCTACGTTCAAAATAATGCATTATCCCTATGATATTATCAATCATTATTTTGCCTAGTTCATCTTAATGTGTGATCCCTTTGATATTATCAAGCAATAATTGTTTTATCCGGTTCATAATAAGGTATGATCCCATTGATATTATCATGCAATAATTGTTTTGCTCAGTTCATAATAAGGTATGATCCCATTGATATTATCATGCAATAATTGTTTTGCTCAGTTCATAATAATGTATGATTCCTTTGATATTGTCAAGAGATCATCATTTTGCTATAAGTTCATAATAATGTACGATCCAGAAATCATTATTTTGCTCAGTTCAAAATTATGTATGATCCCTTTGATATTATCAAGAGTTAGTATTTTGCCCGGTTCAAAATAAGAAATGAGCCTGGTGATATTTTCAAGAGATCATAATTTTGCTCAGTTCAGAATAATGTATAATTCCTATATTATCAAGAGATCATTATTTTGCTCAGTTTGAAATGTATAATCCCTTTGATATTATCAAGCGATTGTACATTATTATGCTAAGTTCATATGCTTTCTGGAGTAACAGGGAATATTTGGATTCCTGATGCAAAACCCAAGGGTTTAAGCGATGTTCAGAGTAAGGAAACCCATTACACTGTTGCATTGTTTGCAAATGGAAGGACAAAAACATGCAACAAAATGAATGCTTCTTACCACACAAGAAGCATGCATTTACGTCTAGTGTTTTGTGAGTTCTGCATTTTATTTATATTTTGCCTGATGGTAGCAGTACATTAATATCATGTATCTTCAAATTAAAATCACCCAAGATATCATCATTTTGTCAATTCACCATTTTTGTGGGGTACCAGTTTTTACAGATTTTGTGGTAGCTACAAGCCACAAATCTAAGGACCCAATGAACAATAATCATTCTGTTTAAACTATAGGACCACTTCTTTAATCTGCAAAATTACATACAGACAAAAATTTCCTTTTTCACAAAGCCACAAAAATGTGTACCCATGCAAATAAATGAATTCACAGTAAATTTTATTGTTTGCCTGCTAAGAGGTATGCGTATCACTTTCTGACCCCAGCAGTAATTGCAGTAGCAGCATCAACAATGTGAATATTTTATTATTTCCTCCCCATTCCCATCTCTCTCTTCCCCCCCATTAAAATACAGAAGGATATAGTTATCACACTATGTCCATATGTCAGTCTGTTCGTAACCATTTTTGTTTCGAAAGCAAAACTCGGAGACAATTCAGTGTATCTGTTTGAAACTTGGTACATGTATTGGACTAGTAGTCCAGATGTGATTTTTGTCTATTCACATTTCTTTACTTTCAATATTCTTGTATTCGTCCATTTTTAGCTCTGCTGGTCAAAGACCAGAAGACTTCTTATGACCACAGCGACATGGGATTTTTACTTTAAGCTTCTTATCATGTCTAGTTGGTCCTAAATGAAATTGGTGATGTTTAGATCTGCAATGTGGCCACCTGGCATACATTTTGAAAAAGATCTGCAATGTGACCACCTGGCATACATTTTGAAAATCTTGTTATCACTACTCTTGAGTGGATAGTTTTAGTGACTGATCAGACCTCCAGGATAGCCACCATGGTAGCCATCTTGAAGATCTTGTTCTGGCTAGTTGCCCTGAACTGGTGGTCATATCGACAGTGGGTTTTCACTAAAAGACTTACTAGATCTAGTTGGTCCTAAATGAAATGGAGCTAATCAGACCATCATAATGATGACCATCTTGAAAATCTTTGTTATCCCTTTGAAGGTATGGTCTTATCAACATGGTGTTTTCACTAAAAACTAATTACTGTATCTAGTTGGTTCTAAATGAAATTGATGCCGATATGACCTCCCACAATCTGAAAAACCTCCTTATAGCTACTCCTAAATGGATGGGTATACCAAAATAGCCTTTTCTTTCTTGCAATATATAATTGTTAAAATTATGCTGATCCAACCTTCAAAATGGCTGCCTTGATGGCCATCCTGAAAATCTTTATATGGCTACTTCTCCTAAATGGATGGTGACATCAGCATTAGATTGTTCAGAAAGACACTATATAAATAAATATGTAACTGATTCTGAAGGAAAATGGTAATCATTTGACCTCCAAGATGACACCATATTGACCATCTCAAAAATCTTATCACAACTTGTTTTGCACAAATGGTAGCATTGATATGGGCTTTCCACTAGACTCAAATATAGGCTATCCACACTGCCAGAAAGTTGGAAGAAAGGATGGGTTTGTTTCCAACCATGAAAATCACTTTAATTTTGCAAATATTGATCAGTTTCAGGGGGAAAATGGGGAATTTTCAGCTGCCAGTTGATAACAGATAAGGATACATAATTGAATCATAATTGAACTGATCACGAGTTCAATTTATTGACTTCTTAATTGAATTTCAGAGGTTGCAAAACTCTACATTTAGTTGAGATACAATTGCTGTGTACTTCATTTGTGTGCTTTCCCTAAACATACTGATATAGTCAATCAAAGCGCTTAGGCGATCGGATTGGTCAAGTAGACTGGTTATCCTATAGTCAGCTCCATATCTGTATTGTTTCTTATGCAGAAGGGATGATGAAGATCAGCCTAGCATCACACTGTGCTACTTATCTTCCTCAGTCCTCCTTTTGATATGTAAAAATTAACGAAACTGTATTTTGATAAATCCTTGCTTATTATTTGGTAGTTTGCACTGGGAACACAGTGTTAAGCATTATCATCAATAGTGACATTTGTCACCACCCCCACCCCCAACTCGCCTTTGTGGTGAATTTTACTATCAGACCTTGTTAAATACAAATAATCTACTGACTGCTTGTTGAATCCCATGCTTTTGGCATTTTTGACACTGACTGCATTAAATATGAATTCCATAGTAGGTTTACATTGAAAGTAGATATCACGACACCAACCAGACATATACTGCATCCTATTATTGTAACATTTGAGTATTTCCAAAAACGACTGAAGTCATGCAGCAAACTGATACAGAAGCTGTCTTTCCCTGCATCAAGAACACATTCGATTTCATGCAGTTATAACATTTTCCATTGTTCAAGTGAGATTTCAGATAATGTTGGTAGGCTTCCTTTGGGTATGTTTTCTAAGTAGTAACGCGGTAATAGGATGTAATGGCCTAAGTGGATAAAAAAATCAGTCCTTTTTATACAAAGGTATATACTTTTAAAGGGCTTTTTGTCAAGATTCGAAAAATATATATGAATTTCAATAGTTATACTTATTTCTAGTGATACATCCTGTAGTTTAGTACATGGTCATATGTCTATTTCATTTTGTGTGACAGTCTCAAAATAGAAACCACTTTTGATTTAAAAATTCACATTTTTAAAGCCAAACTGTTTTTGATTCTGTTTAGTTAGGGTCATAAGTAAACCTTGAAAAATCAATTTCATCCAGGAAAAGACCTGGATTTTTTTTTCTTCAAAATGTGTGGAAACCCTGGAAGTAAGAAAAATGGATTCTGCACAGTGACTTGCATTGTCTACCATCTACAGTTACCAATCTTTGTGGATGGTTTGCACTTAGGGTGATTGCAGGGTCAGTGGTCGAGGCCATTGACTAAAAGAAGAAAAATAGTTTCCACACAATAACATTAGTTCTGCATCACATACCTGGATCAAACTTTGTGATGGCTTGCACTTGTGGCATGGAGCAAACCTATTTATTTTGGCATTCAAATGTAAAGGTCAAGTTCACTGTGACTGAAAGTAGAAAAATGGTTTCTGCACAAACATTTCAGTTATTGATCGTGTAGTTTCACCCAAGTTAGTGGATATCTTACACATTGGGTAGAAAATAAGCTTATTGATTTGGGGGTCAAAATGTCAGGTCAAGGTCACTGAATGAAAGAAGTAAAATGGTTTCTGATAACTTTAGTTCTAGACCAGATACCATGACCAAAGTTTATGTAGGGCTCAACTTAACATATCGAAGTAGCCTGTCAATTTTGGGTCAAAAGGTGAAAGGTCTATGTAATTGTGGCTCAAAGAGAAATGGTTTTTACTGAACAACTTTTGTTCTAGAGTAAGTTTCACGACCAAACTTTGTGGATGGCTTTCACTTAGTGTAATACAGAAAACTATAGATTCTGGAGTCTGAAGATCAGAGATCACAGTCATGGCAAGTCTAATAAGAAATAATTGCTTTCCACACTTCAAATTAAGTGCTTACATAGAAGGTTATTAAACATAGGACAGGCATATAACTCCTAAATGTTTTTGTATGTCTGTTCATTGATCCATCAACCACACATTCATTTTTGGGACAAAACTCCAAAACCGTTTCAGATATTTGCCACATGCTTTAGACTAGTGGTGTAGATGTGCCTTTTGGGACAAAACTCCAAAACCGTTTCAGATATCTCAATGAAATTTGCCACATACTTTAGGCTAGTGGTGTAGATGTGCCACATGCTTTAGACTAGTGGTGTAGATGTGCCACATGCTTTAGACTAGTGGTGTAGATGTGCCACATGCTTTAGACTAGTGGTGTAGATTTGCCTTTTGTTATTAATTCTTTAGTTTTAATATTTTTAATGTTTTCATCTGTTTGTTTGTCAATCCATCCATGATCCACACATTTCCAGGGCAAAATAAAAAAAACAAGATATCCAAATGAAATTTGGTACAGTAATTAGACTGGTGATGTAGATGTGCCTTTTCTCATTCATAATTCTCAAGTATCAATATTTTTAATGTTTTTCTCCATTTTTCATAATTGATCCAACATTCAATCTTTCAATCTGTTATTTCTGGAGCAAAACTCGCGAGTATCACATCCCTATGTACTTTGTGCATACAAACTTTCTATACATGAAATCTTGGACAAACCATTTCCGTCTCCTAGCAGACATTTTGGCAGAGCAAGGGATATAGATGAATTCATCCTGTTTTTTGTTTTTTACATTTCATATGTAATGTGGAAAAATACAGCTATTGCTATGTATATCTATTTGTCCTAAACCATTTTCATTTTAGTACATAACTTTCAAACTATTCAAGATATTTCAACCAAACTCGGTACATGTCAAGCATGTTGCATAGAACTTTCTGTAGTGAATATTTTTTTTTTTATGTTACCATGAAAACAAAGTGTAGCATAAGTATATAAATTGAGAGTGCTGCACCATAGAATCCTATAATAAGTAGTATCAAAATTGAGAGTGCTGCACCATAGAGTCCTATAATAAGTAGTATCAAAATTGAGAGTGCTGCACCATAGAGTCCTATAATAAGTAGCATCAAAATTGAGAGTGCTACAATAGGGTACTATAATAAGTAGTATCAAAATTGAGAGTGATGCACCATAGGGTACTATAATAAGTAGTATCAAAATTGAGAGTGCTGCACCATAGGGTACTATAATAAGTAGTATCAAAATTGAGAGTGCTGCACCATAGAGTCCTATAATAAGTAGTATCAAAATTGAGAGTGCTGCACCATAGGGTACTATAATAAGTAGTATCAAAATTGAAAGTGATGCACCATAGGGTACTATGATAAGTAGTATCAAAATTGAGAGTGCTGCACCATAGGGTACTATGATAAGTAGTATCAAAATTGAGAGTGCTGCACCATAGGGTACTACAATAAATACAGTCGAACATGTCTACAGCTGCCACCCATGGGAAAAGGCCAAAGTGGCCTTTTGTAGACAGGTGACCTCTGAAGGCAGGTTCAGCCCTCAAACTTGGTTCATGACAAATACATGTACTATGCACTGAAAAGCATTAGCAATATTAGTAGTAGTATTGTATCAAGATAATTTAAATATACCACATCAAATCAATAAAACTCAATACAACTGTGTACATGCACTCATTTATACAACTCTCACTCTCTCTCTCTCTCACACACACACACACAAACACTTTAATCTCATCAGTAGAAACAGCGTCTAAATAAAATTACTAATTGACCGCTTACCTGTGATTGTCAAACACAGGACTGACTTTTTGTCAGGCCAGCTGGTATAATTAGGCATGAAAACAAGTGTTCACACTTCATGCAATTGATGGATTAAGCAGATGCTCAAACTCACCAAGATCAAAAGACAGTCAGCTTTTGTGAAAGACCTTTGATGATTAGGGAATGAAAAGAAGCTTCTTGTGGCTATTGATTGTAGCATATAAACCATAATGGATATCACAAGTGCAGTGTACATGTATCTCTACTCCCAGTTTATTTTTTTTCATCAGAGATGACTTTAATTCAAAATCTTAAAATAACAATTAAAGGATTCATCCTATTAACATACCTGCCAACCATTACGCTTTTGGAGTATTCATTCCACTTATTTTTGCACCTAATTACGTCTTACGCTTGACTGTTTATGGATTACGCTTTTCTGGAACATTAAAATATAATAATAATAAAGCAGTAAAAGGTTGTGTTTGTCATTTTTATTATCATCTCTTTAATCCCACACATCATATAAATCTGAGAATATTCTAAAAAAAAAGAAGACTGCTGCTGAAGAATAGCATAAGAATACATTTGTTATAGACCTTCCATGTACTTTCCTTGTTTTCTATTTATAGCAGTTGCATGTGACCCATTTCCAAGAAAACAGACGGGTTTTTTCATTATAAAATTATTTCACAGATTCATTTTATTAATATACTGAATATAGTAGCGGTCCAGTCTATGCTTTAAAAAAATGGCGGCAGATGTTAAATGAAACTGGCTTTATCGATGTGACTCTCGGATATTATATATGACTGAAAATTTTTAGAGAAGACGGATCTTTTTAAACTTTAAAACATGTCGGATCAGAAAAAAGACAAATCAATAGTGCTTTACAAATTTAGAAAGATTAACATGAGAGAGTAATAAAACACTCGGGTTGAGCACATTGTAATGATCGTTGCAGAATTTGTCTAGTTGACTTTATGATCACTCGGGGAAAGTTAGACAAGTGGAGTAGTTAAAGTGAGTGTTGTGTATATATAATTTGCATATATGTTTTGTGGTTTGTATTCCGATCCTAATTCATGTGGATTTTGCCCAATTGTGACAAGAACTTTAACCAGCTGCAGATCCAGGTTAGTATCAAAACTAAACATACATTTTTCATACAGTTTATGGTAATTATGGCATTTAATATATAGATTACACTTTTATGCTCAGATTACGCTTTTATGCCACTTAGGTTATGCTTATACCTCTGTAGGGGTTGGCAGGTATGTATTAATAGGGAAAACAATTTGGTATGATTGTATGTAATCTCTTACACTCTGGATTAATATTGTTCTCAAAATCAGTCATAATATCTCGCTTATGCATAATAATCCCTTGGATCTGAGTTCACCTGACTCCCATTTCTGCAGCAACTACACGACTACTTTTTCCACTATCCAGCAAACAAATTGCTTTGATTCTCTCATGTAAGGACAAAAACCGACTTGCTTTTGAAGCCAACATGTTGACACCTTCGAGTTTGACTGACAGCCTGACTGGAGTATGGTAAGTACAATCGAGATATGAAATGCTTAAACATCGATTCACGTGATATACCTTTATCTAAACAATGCCTTACTCCTCAAACAAAAGAAGTGTTTAATTTGCATACTTGCTGATACGCTCCAGTGACTGCTTAAGACTGGGTGAAACCATTGTTTGGTCTGGAAACGCCTGGCCGCTGACCGCTGAAAGCAGGTGACCATTAAATACAGGGCATTTATATAGGAAATTTGCCAGGGGGAAATTAGAATGATCATTGTGACCAGGTGACCGCTGAACACAGATGACCGTTAGGGCCGGTTTGACTGTAGTATCAAAATTGAGTGCTGCACCATAGGGTGCTATAATAAGTAGTATCAAAATCGAGAGTGCTGCACCATAGGGTACTATAATAAGTAGTAGCATATTTGGGAGTGATGGAGCGTGGAGTACTATAATTAGTATCAAAATTAGGAGTGGTGTTGCATGGAGTACTATAATAAGTAGTATCAACTTTGAAAGTGGTTGAGCACGGAGTAAAATGATAAGTAGTATCAAAATTGGGCGGGGTGCAGCAAGGAGTACTTTTAGTATGAGTCTTTACATAAGAAAGGGACTTGGAAGATGTGTCATCTCAAGATAGCTCAGGGACTTGGGAGATGTGTCATCTCATGTTGGCTTGGGGACTTGAGAGATGCATCATCTCAAGATGGCTTAGGGACTTGAGAGATGCATCATCTCAAGATGACTCAGGAACTTTTGAGATGTGTCATTTCAAGATGGCTCTTGTGTTACTATTTGGTGCTAAATTGTTTGAAGGCCATATGCATTGAAGTGCCATTTGTACTCAAGATATAGTGTCCTGCTAATACCCTTGTTCAGTTATTTTCCTTTTGTACTGGATAAGGTTTTTGGTACAAGTAGCAGCCTAAAAAAGTTATAATTCAAGAACAAAGCACCAATATATGCTGCTATGTAACACATTTATTCTCATACTAACATGTACAGACCCATCATTCCAGTTGCAAAAGAACATACAATTGCACACAATGGTCAAAGAGAGACAACTCTTACAAAATCAATAGCACAAGGTAAATCCTGAATTACTTCCCATGTACTATGACATAGTTATTATATTGTGTTGTAATTCAGTACTTGCAATTAAATCGGTCCTGCAATTGATCACCATTGATCTATTATTACATACAAATATAAAACTTGTCTAGCTAATATTAATGGGCATTCATAGCATAATTGCAGATTTATTTTTTTTTAAAGTGTTGTGGTAGACTATACTTTTTTAATTTACAGCTAGATTTTTAATTGATTTGCATTATAAAGTAGCCCTTTTCTTATCCTTATTTCAGTATTCATGTGAGAGTGAAACAGGCCTGACTATATATGTCCGAGGCAGGTCACATATATGTTACCACGAGGGTCAAATAATAAATGTCCAGTTCACATCAACAGACTGGCTTCACAGTGGGGACATTATCTGTCCTGCTTGCTCCGAAATCTGTCCAGAGGAAGGTATATCATGTCCTGCTGAACAGCAACCAGTAGCAACAGTGGATAGTATTGAAGCTAGTGACCATGAAATACCATGTGGTGCAAAGTCTTTCTTGTATGGGCCTTACAACGGTCCCATTGTCAGTCTTATAGCTGCCAATTTATTGTACTTTATGATCATTTACCTTTGTCATAGGTAGCTGAGATCTGTTGAAAAGGATATACATACATATATTTATTAGTGTTCTTGCCAGGCCCTTGTAGGTTGTCAGGTCCAACATACTTTGAAAATTACTTCTGGTAAGCGACAGCTCTAAAATCCTGCAACAATTTTTGATTTCAATAGCAACATGCCTGTGATAAATAATGTACACAAACTCCAGTGAACAGCTGCCTAGACTCATTTGATTTGATTTGTTTTTGTTCAGGTAGTCTTTTTAAAATAACTTTTAACATAATTATGTGCAAAGGTGATGATAGATCGGAGAGTTGGCATTCAGTTTTTAGTGTTGATTGGGACTTAAAAACTCTGCTAGTTGCTTATTTTCGGTTGCTAGGAATAGTCATACTCACCAGTTCATTTTCTTATATATTGAGCCACATGTACATAAATGCATCTGGAATACTGTATATGCTCACGTACAAGTCCGGTCCAACTGCAAACAAAATAGACCCTGATCTGCCATTGTATATTGCACTGACAGATCAGGGTCAGTGTTGTTTTGTTCTACTGATTATTCCTAACAAACTGCATAGACCCAGATCTGCCAGTGCATTATGTAATGGCAGATCTGGGTCTGTGCAGTTTGCAGTTGGTTCCAACTTATAAGTGAGTATATATGTTAACTAGCAGTAAGTTTTGTTCGAACTAATATCGGAAATATCTTTAAACATATCAAAGAATTTGCAACCAGCATGTTTGGAGTCGCCTATTTTGGGGGATTACAATGAGGACAAGTTTTTGCATACTGAGAACAGTTAATATACAGCTGATATCTGAATCTAACGACAAAGGAACTAAAACATTTTTATTCTATTTGCATTCTAAATTGTGGTATTTAATGAAATTAAGGAAGAGTTTGTTTAAACGTTGACAATGAAATAATGGAATATGATTTGAAACACTCAACATTTTCATTTTTTCTACTTGAAGGAAAATATGCAAGCATATTTACATAGCATTCATAATGAATATATATCTATTGTTTACAAAAAGGAAAATTAACAAATAATTTCTTTGAAAAAAATTCTTGGAGTTAAAACCATGCTCACATGAGCACATAATTAAACAACAGGAGGTTAAAATAAAAAATCTAAATACTTAATACTAGATTAAAACTTGCATAGAAGCTTAATAAATTATTTAAAAAAACAGCTATTTACATGTGTTTAGCTCTACTGGTGATAGACCAGGAGAGCTTATGGGATGGTCTGATTAGGAGTTAAAAGGAAGAATTGGACTTATTGTACATTACTGGAAATTCTTTTTGGGCGGTAGAACATCAGTCCCTTTCAGGGACTCCTGTTTCGGATCATGTTCATCAAGAAAAGGAAACAAATTATTTGTTGTGCATAATGAAGCAAAGGAGCAGAATTAAAAAAACATGTTTCCGATGAAGCAGTACAGGATTGCGGTTTTTATCTGGTTTTATGCAATGAGCCTTTAGGAAATCCTGGGACATCCCACCCCATATGTGTGTGTCAAGTTGGAAAATCTATTGCTCAGATAAACCCACCGGGCAAGTGCACTCCACCATGAGCATGTCTGCATAATCAATGCATTCCTTGCAAACTATAAATATCTTTCTGTCTCTTTTGTGTAAGTGTATAGAATCAAGTTCAGTCTTTTTATAATACATGACCAGAAAAGTATCAACTACACGACAAATAGACAAAAAACAAGTAAATCTTTTAAAGTTTCTAAATCTGATAACAGTCACCAAAGTACATAAAAATTAGTAAAGATGGGGGTGATCAAATTGGATAGTGAAGATACATCGGGAGATATGAACATTTTCACACTGCATTTACTAGGTATGAATTATAGAAATAATAGTCGATAGAATAATATACTTTCAAGTTGAAGATGATGCAAAAAAAAGGTGTTTTTTTGTAAACTGGGAAACCAATTACATTTTTATGGTATTAAAATTTATTTAACTGATTCAATCCATTTACAGTTTAAATATTTTTAAGTTGATTATTGAATCAAATTTATTGTTTACTTAACAAAATGTGTGGGTAATATGCACATTTTCCCATTATTCATGTTTTCCTTCACTAAACGTGGCAAAAAATGACAACTGGTTTGATCTGTTGATCTCAATGCTGTGAAAATTGGATCAATTCCCATTTAAAACAAGATATGGTGACGTGATTATTTGATGGTATTTTCTGTGGAGTTTAAACTTTGTAGGTCAAAAACGAAATCTGTGTTTTTTTCAGATGTTGGTACTAAATTATTCCAAAAATCTTTATAAAGGTGCATGCACATCTTTTATAATAATACATGTAAATATCATGAAAATATCGGGCTACAGTGAAAATCTCATCTACAATTTTCCAATTTTAAACGGGTCATGAATCCGTCAGTTGACACTCTTTTATCTCGCTTGTGAATAGCGGGACACATGTTTTACTTTTCTGGTAACAAAGGTATCATCATTGCCAGCAGCATCAACATTTTGTGTTAAAATTGCTGTACCCACCTGAATCATTGAAACAATATCACTCTCTGCCTAAAGTTTGTAATTTATTTCCTGTGATTGTGCATCTTATGTTTATTTCCATTCACAGGTTGCAACACAAACATGTATCCCATAATCCCATTAATAGCTGTAGTCAATTCTTTTCCAAAGAAACATTTGTGGTTTTCTCCTGAGAGCTCAGTATGATTAACAAGAAATAGCAGAGAGATTGGTGTATAGGTCATATCATTATTTGAATGCTTTGTTTTGTAATGTACCTGCAGTTTATAAATGTGCTATCAAAAGATTGTCATTAGTTTTTCACAAAAAATTCTAATGCAAATTATATAGTGTAATTTGATTGAATTATGAAGCTGAAAATCTTAACAGTTGCCGAATATGCAAAGAATATAATGTGAAGGACTTGTCCCTAAAATATGTATCATTCTGAATAACAGAGGCAGAGATAAATACAGTAACCATGCGGAGAAAAATCAGCAGGGGTCTGGTCTTGTTCTATATTATCATTGTTATTTGCCATGCATAAACTTTGAATTGTGACTATGAATGCTTATTCATTTTTGTGTTGCGTTCTTTACCTATAAAGAATGCATTGTGACATAATTGTCTTTAGCATAATTTGTATGATTTGATATATTACAACAGTTTTATACTACATTTTACCTTGAATCTAAACTTGTTATTACATAGTTTTATTATTATATACATCGTTTGTAATCTCATATGGCTTAGGATCTTCTAGTGTTCTATAATATGAAATTGTTGTGATCTGTTTAAAATTATTCTAATGTTTGAGTTCCCGAATTCTCAGCAAGTTCTGTAATGTCCCTGTTCTATTTATATTTTTATCTGAATAGTTTACCTGAAAATGCTGTTCCATGTTTTTTATCAAATGATGTTACTGGTACATGTATATTCCAATCTAAATCCAACTGATATTGTGTTCATGTCATACAGTTACTCTTCACATTTTTATGTCCCTTCCCCCCCCCCCCCCCCCCCCCCCACTGCCACTGCACGCATTGGGGTCATCATGATTTGGTCCTGTCTGTCTATACATTTTGAATGACCATCCATCTATCCGTCCCTAAAAGTCTGTTAGCACAATTACACATAAACTACTTGATCCAGATAAACAAAGTTTGATCGGTGTGTTGGCAAATGTAGATGACCTGTTGGCTTTTCTTTACATTACAGCCATTTTTCCGTTTATAATATATTTTTTTAATTTGTTTAACTTTTGATTTTTTTTGTAGAGAAACCTTTTTTCGTGGTAAAAGCCTTGTTAGCACAAAATTGAAAAACCACCTACATAGACGAATAAAAAGGTTATCTTTATGAACTCTGCTGTTAAATATATGGGGAAAATAAAGAAAACATTTTTTCATATTTTTACTAAACAGAAAATTCATATACTTATACAGTAAAATCTTGTAAACATGTTTGAAAATAAGTGTATTCTTGTCCTCTTTTCAGAAAGAATGAGGAATCATAAATTTTGGCCTGTCCAATTGTGCATTATTCCATCCTTCCTTCCTTTCATCCATCCATCCACCCACTTCCATTTCCACCCAGTAACTACCTTAAAGTTTTTTTTCAGATTTGGTATGCGGCTTAAAATTATTGAGCTTGATGTCAGTCTTCATTGTTATCATTTAGCACATTTATAATCCCTGATTGCCAGACTGTCCCACTTTCTTTTCTGCATAATAAAAATCCCTTTCAATTTTTTGGATTTCAACCAAATTTATTGTGCTGTGTTATATTGATGAGAAATTGGTAGAGTGCGATTTTCAGTATTTTGCGTCGCCATTTAACCAAGTTATAGCCCCTGATTGTCAGACCCTCAGACCCACCCACTTTCATCACCCCCAGAATAATTCCCTTGATTATTTTTGCTTTTCAGCATTTAATTGTCAGTATTCTTTGTAATCATTTAGCAGAGTTATAGCCCCATAATTGACAGATCCACCCACTTTCATTTCCATGCAGGAAATCCTTTATTCATGATTGGATTTAAACTGAATTTGGTAGAAAGCTAAATATCGGCATTCTTTGTCATTATTCATTGTAGTTAAAACCCCTGTTTGTTGAACCCATTCACTGTAATTTCTGCACAATAAGTTTTCATTGGATTACAGCAAAATTTGGCATGTAGCATAATATTGACGAGACTTCAGCTGAGTTCAAGTTTCAGCATTCTACATCATAGAGCAGAGTTACAGTCCCTGATTGTCAGACCTACCCACTTCTGTTTCTGCACATGAATGACTCGTGTATTGGATTTTAAACAAATTTACTAGGCAGCTTACCCCAGCTGAGTTGATTAGATACATGTTCAGCATGCAACATCATCTTTTAGCAGAGTTATTTCCCATGATTCCTTTCTGGGCATAACTCCCTTGGTATGCACATGTCAATGACATCTTGGTTTAGTTTGATTTATCAGTGTTGGATCTGCATAATCATTAAAAGAGTTGTGGCCTCTGATTGTTGGACCCACCTACTTTTGTTTCCACACTGATTCCCTTAATTATTATTTTAAAAACAATTTAAATTAATTGGAATTTTATGATCAGCTTAATATCTCATTGTTTAGTGGAGGTATAGCCACTGAATGTTTGACCCACATTTTGTGTTCTACATTATCTTAACTCTTTTACTGCATTACCATCATCACCTAACCATTTCCTCTACAAAAATACACTCCCCTACTTCCAACAAAAGTTTGGGGACATCAGTTTCCTGGAGTTTGCTTGTTAGTAACTAAAAATAAGTACAAAACATTTTAAAATTAAAACAAAGTTTTGAACATATATTTTCTCAGTTCCTGATAATCTGTTGTGACCTCTGATTGTTGAACCCACCTGCTTTTGTTTTCATACAATTATTCCCTTAATTATTATTTCAGAACAATTTTATATGCACATCTGTATTGATATGCATTAAGTGGAAATTTATTATCAGCTTCCTATCATTGTTTAGTGGAGTTGTGACCACAATGTTGGACCCATATTTTGTGTTCTATGTCATCAGTTGTCACCTTTACAAATGTACTTTAACTCTTCTAATGCATCTCCATTGTCACATAACCCTTTCCACCACAAAACTACATGCCTCAATTTCCCCCCAAAACATTAGTTTTTTGTAATTTTGTTAGCAACTAAAAATAAATTGCAAAAACATTTTCAAATTAAAACAGTCTCATTTGCACAACTATTCATGTACAGATCTCCCTTGTTATAATGGCCATACATTATAATGCAGTTCTGGATATAAGATGGTACTTATAATGCAGTTCTGGATATAGCATGGTACCTATGTATACCCCAGCTATGAGTTATATTTACCTTGCTCAAATTCTTCTCTTTCCTTCTTACTTCTTTTCTTTTCTCTTATCAACCATCTTTTTGTAATATGCTTTTAATGCTGATAGGTTTAACTACAGAAACTTGACCAACAGTTGTAATGAAATGTATTTTACCATAAATACATATAAGTTCATATACAAATAGTGCATAGAGCCATAAATACATATAAGGGCATGTACAAATAAGAGCATAGTCATAAATACATTTTAGTGCATATACAAATAAGTACATACAGCCATAAAATATATTTAAGTGCATATACAAATAAATGCATACAGCCATAAATACATTTAAGTGCATATACAAATAAGTGCATGCAGCCATACATACATTTCAGTGCATATACAAATAAGCACATACAGCCCTAAAAAATAAGTATATACTAGTATTGAGATTTATGTAATATTTTAATATTTACAGTCTGAATTTCAGATAAGAGTGTTATTTTATTGTACACGGCACCAAACTTGAAAAGGTAGTTTCAAGAAAACACCCCAGTTTACATAATAGCCCTAGGTCTCAAGATACATGGATTGATAATCCTACATTTTATTCAAGTTGGAAAGGCCTCTTTTAAGTACAGTGCCCCAGCATTATTTGCCTCCATTCATACAGTTATGTAAAGGGCAGAAATCTGAGGTTGACAGAAAATGGAGACTTGCTAATATTGTTTACAAAACAATTGGGACAAGAGACTTCATTGTTGGTTAGCCATGGTGGCCAAAATTTAGGGTTGAAAAATCGATCACTAATTTTCTTATGCATATTGACAGAAGAACCCTCATAAAGTGCCATGCATGTAGACATGAATTTGTAATTATCAATCTTGTGCCTTCAATAAAGTAACCTGTCTCATAGTGAACCTTAAATTAAAAGTAAATTTTTATTTTTAAATCTTTTAAAACTATATTGTATGTATTTAGAGATTTTTAGTGTCTTTATTTTTGGCATGCTGACAATATTTTTATGAGACTAACTTGTCAATTGCTACATGTATGTTTTTAATGTTTCCTTTTTCATGCTATCTATGTATCACGACAATTGAATTCACTCGTCAATCTCATCTGGCACTAGATGGCATCAGTGTACTAAGGGAATCCCAGACTAGTTCTCTAGTTCAGAAGATTTTTCTCATGGGCAGAAAGTTTGAACCATGCCATCTGGAGGTGGAGGATTAACTTATCGAGTCCATTCTACAGAGAATTATGGGTAACTCCTGCCTCATACTAGGGCAGTGATCATTGTCTTTTAGGTCATTTACATAAAGATAAAGATATATATCTATCAGGGATCCCAAACTTCTAATGGCTCTTACCAGACATTCTTTCCCCCAAAAAATAAACATGACATACCATATATTTGTGAAATTTATATATAATATATATATATATATATAGTTTATATAATATAAAAACATTTTAAAGGAGGTATAACAAATTGTGACAAAAAATAAAACACTGATGTACCAGAAATGTTATTTTTGGTTCCAGATTTGCTGCTGCTTCAGTATTATTTCCCTTCCATGATTCACGGGTTTCCTCACAAACAAATTGTTTTTAAAAAATCATTTTTTCTTTGCAAAAAGCAATATTATAGAATTTCACCCAACAATGTTATTTTATTCCACTCTACTGTTCTAAAAAATGTTCATTATTAATTAACAAGAAGACTTTTACCGTGAAAATGCATAACACCCATATATGCTATATAGATAAACAACGCTTGGTGTGAGGGACTGATGTAATGTCTACAGGATAGTACAGACCTTTGGGCAGTAATTAAATTGTAGTGTTTTTGACAAGTCCAGGAAGTAAGCTTTCACACCTCGTTTGTCTTGTGCTTGTGGCTGTAGTGTTTAAACACTTGTGAAAACATAATGACTAAAGAAAATGAATGGGATAATTATGAACATCTTGTTTGTCGACATGTCCTGCAAATACAGCAAATTTAGGATCCCTGATATAAATTTCATATGAAATGAGCACAAATGTTACATTGTATTTATTACATAGCTAAAGTATTTAATTTTTTTTTGAAGATATACTTTCAAACACTTCCTCTATTATGCTTTTACTGTTTGTGACATAATGATGTGATATTACCTGTGTAATATCTAAATTACATTAGTTTATGGACCATCATATAAATGACAATGTGACATAATGATGTGATATTACCTGTGTAATATCTAAAATATCAGTTTATGATGCATTATATAAATGACAATGTGACAAAAATAATTAAGTATATAATTATTAAAAATAGAGTAAATACCATATATTAGTGTTACATATGTTCATTGTAAACTAACTGGTCATCAGTGTAACTTTTTTGTGTCGAAAAGCAACAAAATTCTTGTATTTTAAATCAAAAAGGATAAAAATTGTACTTGCCTCAAATCTTCAGTTTAATTTGAGCTGCTTGGAACTAGAATTTCCACCAAGAAGCTGGAAGTCGTCCATGATTATGCCATAAAAAAAATAAGAACCGTTGTTATTTTTAACCCTCTGAGTGCCATGATTTTTTATTTTTTTTTATCTTGCCTGACCATAAGGCCAAGTTGAGATTATTGTATAATCCTTTGTCCATCATGCATTGTCCACCATGTGTCATCTGTTCACAATTGTTATTTACAACTTCTTAAAAACCATTTGACCAATTTGCACATGTTACAGGGAGTATTCTGGCGTTAAGGTCTTTCAGATATGTTCAGTGGATGTTAATCTCTTAACCAATACTGATGCTGTTACTAAAAGTAAAAAACTTTAAACATTCAGAAGAATTTCACCAAAATTTGACAGAAAGCATCCAGTTATGATGGTCTTTGAAATTTATTAAGATGATACCAATCTGCAATCAAACATGGCCACTATTTCTAAATATAGATATACCTTTAAATGATTTCTTCTGAAAAAACAGTAAACATAATTTGACCAGTTTGACAGAAAACATAATGGTGTAGAAAACTGTTATGTTTGTACAAATGATGCTGTATGCCATCAAATATGGCCACCATTACTAAAAATAGGAAAACTTTCAATGACTTTTTAATAACTGCTCAACACCATTTGACCAAATTTGACAGAAAGCATCCTGAAATATTGCCAATCCACTATTAAATATGACTGCCACTACTAAAACTAGAAAAAAAGTATAAATTACTTTTCAGAAACTGCTGAGCAGAATTTAACCAAATATTGTACCAAATTTGACACTAAGCATTCTGACATCAATGGTTTTCAAGTTTATACATATGATGCTGATCTGCCTTCAAATATGGCCACCTTAATAAAAATACCACTTATCAGAATTCGACCAAATTTGACCAAGTATCTTGGCATGAAGGGCTTGTAATTTTATACAAATGATGTGAATCTTCCTTCAAATATGGCTACTGTTACTAAAAATATGAAAACTTGTAATAATGTCTTATGAAAATAACAGTTGAACAGAAACTTTAAAAAATCCACTCAACAAAATTTGACTGTCCTACCTTGAAAGTCTTTCAGATTTATACAAATAATGTAGATCTGCCATCAGATGTGGCATCTGTTACCAAAAATAGAAAAACTTACCTAAAAAAAACCCAGTAAACAGAATTTGATCAACTTTGAAAGAAACCTTGAAACAATTATTTTCATAACATGTGCAGTCAACAGTATTGGAAGAAATTTCTTCAGGAATCGTCCTACTGACCTAGATTTCTTGGCTAACTGCATTTGGCTGTTAGGCAAATGTTTGCCAGGTGAGCAATCATGCACACTTGGGTTTCTGGTCTTCATTTTAGTATCAAATCTCGTGGAAGCACAATCTTTATAGATTACTCTGTATTTTACTGAAATATGAAGTGCAATAAAAACTTTATATTGTATCATGGTGTGGTTTTTTTTATATAATATGTGCATTCTCTTACATATATTTTGGTAGCACTCCATACAGCATGCCAAATGATTGTTTTACCATCCAAGAAACCCTTTTATATGCTGGACATATTCAATAGTAATGATATTTTGACCAAACTCAAAAATATTTCTGTCAGACATTCGAAGTTAGGAATTTAAATCTTCTGCTTTTTCATAGTAATGATATTTTGACCAACTCCAAAATATTTCTGTCAGACATTCGAAGTTAGGAATTTAAATCTTCTGCTTTTTCTTGTATTTAACTTAACAATTGTGAAATTAAATAATTTAAAGCACCCTTGTATGAGAAAACAATCCAGGATAGCAAATCTTAGGTGACAGGTGTCACGCTACCTCAGGGATTGGTCGTAATTGCTACCGGCAGGGCCGGATTATCCATTGGGCAAGGTGGGCAACGTGCCCAAAGCCCCCGAGGCTTAAGGGGCCCCCGTATATTATCGAATGCTTTTGACAGGCAGTGTTTTTAACAGTACTGTAACTAAGGAGCCGCTGTGCCCAGGGCCCCCAAATACCTTAATCCGGCCCTGGCTACCTGATCCTAGCTTTGAACTTCCACCAGCAAAGCAGCTTATGGTATTCCATCTGTACTGATTTGTATGTCAAGCATGAAGCAGAATCTCCACTTGAAACTTTTGGCATTGCTATAACAATAAAGTTGTGGATTTGATTCAAATAAAAGTAGTACCACAGAACAATAAGAAGGTAATGATCAGTCAGGCAAGCAAAGCACATATCCAAGTTTTAATTGGTTGTTCATTAGTAAAAACAGCCAATCAAATAAGTTTGATAGCACAAATCACCACTGTTGAAGTATTAAACAATTATTGTCAACGTAGGAAAGACACGGCACTCATTTTCACTGAAGTTATCATAAATAGCATTAACCATCATCTGTAAGAGAAATAGAGGTGATTGGGAGGAAAATTTTAATTGGAAGAACTATAAAAGTTTCAACAGCAAATGGTTGAACCAGTTCTCATGGCGGAGATATGAAAAAACATTGAATGCGATGTTTTGCAAATTATATCAAAACACGTGCAGAAGAACAATTTTGTCAGTACAGGTGTTGCAAATTTTTCAAAAGTTGGTCCTTGTTGGCCATGAGCAACGTAAGGAACATACAGATACCTCAAAAGCTGAAACTGGCGCAAAAAGCAACACTTGTTATTATGTTCGTCAAAGTGTCAGACACGATAGATGAAGCTATAATGATATTTTGAAATGCCTATCAATTTAATGTAACTTTTCAACCTCGAGAGCTGGCTCTAAAACATTGTAGTATTAGCCGCTGGAAGTTCAACATTCTAGAAAAAAATATGCGTCACACCGATGCAGCACAGGCGTTTGATGTTTCATGCATACAAAATGACCAATCGTTAAGAAAAAAAAGAAATTCCTGTATTGAAAGACCACCCCTTCTCTCAAAAAATAATGGTCTCACAAGAAAGTGGTCTCATTAAAAGTCATAACACTATAATCTGTGCAATAAAAATCTTGTTTCAAGAGAGATGCTCTCTGATAGCACTGGTTTTTCAAGACGGGTATTACTGTAAGTGTATACAAATAACTATACCACATATATTTATGGTATAGATGCAGGTATTTGGTTTGTTTCTGCTCATTGCTGTTTATGCAATAAACATTAAACTCCAGTGGATGCAGTGATCTTAATTTCCTGTTTTTCCAGTCATAAATATTATATTATATAGTTGTTTATAGATTTATTTTAGTTCTTTTAGTTGCATTATGGATTGAAATGAGTGCAAGTATATATATATATATATATATATATATATATATATATATATATATATATATATATATATATATATATATATATATACACACACACTCACAGCTGAACAGTTGCTGTAAATTTTAATATGGTTACACAGGGACCCCTGCTCCACTTCATGCCCCCTCCCCCACTGCCACCGCCAAAAGTCAAATGTTTAACAGCATATCGAACATTTTCTAGAGCACTGTAACAATGTATGAATTTTGTATGTGGTCGGAAAGCCACGTTCCATTTGCATCTTAAGAATAATGGCTTGTGTAATATTTGAGTTTTTAAATTCTTTACATTGATATACTAGTATTTTTATAGGTAAGAGTACAAGCAAACCAAAATTACCGGTACTTCATACTTGAATGGCGGGTGTGCATTGTACTATTAGTTGACTCTCTATCCCCAAGTAAGGGTCGTTGTATAGAAAACCATAGGAAAAAGTAATCGTCTGTAAAATAATAGCTCCATGAATATTAAACAATTTATTAACTTTAACCTCAAATCAAAATCACACAAAAAAGTGTATCTTGCTGAGTGATTTTTTTTTTAGTATGACACAAATGCTGAGATTACTGTAGTTTTCTGCTACAGAAAGCCTGCACTGCCAACTAACAGCAGGTCAAAGATAACTAAAGATTTCCAAAGCGGCAGTATACTTTTCGCTAACTTTATCATTTTCTTTTACAGAACTGAAGATTATTATAATTGTATAATCATTTTTCTTATTCATTACTTAATAAGAGACAGAAGTTGCAACCACATCATTTTACATCCTGTGTCTTGCAGAGTTTGTAGTGCTACGATACACTTGACCAGTGATGTCATATGGATGACATAATTATGCAAAGGTATTGTCATTTCGATCTGGACAGTAAGTGTTGATTTTAGAAAAGAAGACCTCCTTAAATCTGTCAGCAACTTCATAGTGATGAAACTTGGTATGCTAGCTTCCATACTGGAACTCTATCTTTGTACGTCTTTGTCCCAGTCTCTGTCTGTTTTGATAAAAATTGGTATGTGAGCTACCATATTGAAACTATACTTGTACATCTTAGCCTGGGACCCTGGGTGGCTGAGTGGTCTAAGGTACTCGCCTTTACAGATCACTCATATCTCACCTCTGTCCGCATGGGTTCGAATCTTGGCTCGGCCAATGTGGGTATGTGAGAAAGCTTGCCAGTAGCTTCCTGTGGATCGATGGTTCATCCCGGGTTCTTTCTCCACCAAATATACTGGCCGCCATGTATAGCCTACCATGTGCTGAAAAATGGCATTAAACCCACAAAAACAAAACAAAAAACAAAAAAACAACATCTTTGTCTCTTACAGTCTGTTTTTGTCAAACTTAGTATGTGAGCTACCATTTTGAAACTGTATCTTTGTATGGCTTTGTCTTTGACAGTCTCTATATCTGTTTTTATCAAACTTAGTATGTGAGCTACTATTACTTATGTGCAACATGCATGAAACTACAAACAGCATAGACATTTGCTGGTACATTGTTTGATGACAGATCAGGATCTATGGTCTTCAAAGTTATATGCACATTATAAATGTATATAGATAAATGATATATCTTTAAAATCATGGGAGAGTCCAACCATAAGCATATTCTCCATATATACAATTACGGTATACGCACATTCACCTCGTCTAATTGCTCACAAGAGAAATTGTATTTATGTATGGATTATTTTTGCAAGTAAAGTTATTCTGTTATGATACATAAACTGCAAAATTGTAAGTAGATTTGTTGATGTATGTGACATTCTCATTTGCTGTAGGTACAAAATTATATCTCATATTATTCTTACAATTTTACAATTTTGTTTATATGTGACTGTGCAAAGGTTTTTCTTTGTCTTCTTCTTGCGCATCATGGGACTTGATTTGACAATACAGTGTGGGAAAGTATATAGCCCAACCTTGCTGGGCTCGAACCTTTGCCTGATCGATTCAGAAAATATGCCATCTGAATCAACTCTTTAACCCAATCTGTTATTGGCACTTAAACTTACAGGAAAAAATGTATGTGCCATGAAGATGGCAGTAGTGTCTGTGCATTTTATAGTTTTTAGTTGTTAATCCTGCAGTTGGTGTATGCCTAGAGTTGACTGTAGATCTCGGCCCATAACATATTCGGCCCGTTCCTGAGTTGTTCCATAACAAAGTCGGACCATTACAGATTCGGTCCATACAAATATAGTTAAGAAATCAAGACTGTCACGGTCGGCCCATACTATCAAATAATGTCGGGTTCGGTCCGAAGCTTGTAGTTTATTGTGATCCTTACCTTGTATGGCTTCGTAACACTTGTTTTTATTGAACAATAAATATTTATTATAAACATGCTATTTACTAACTAATGAATGAGAGTAGGCTATCAGCTTCAGTAAATTAATTACACTTGCTATAATTACTAATGCAAATTTTTAAAGCTTATTATCCTAAAAATTTTGTTATGTCGTCTGTATTTTCTAGGCATTTTCTTATACTTTTTTCTTTAAGTTGGCATACCCGTATCAATACAGACACCGGCAACGCCATCCTGACATTTTATGTGCTAGTGCCACTCTTACGACGTGACGCCAACCATCTCCACATCCAACAGAGACTGGTGCACGTTGCATCATCGCCTCACAGTAACAGCCTCTGCTATTTATTATCCAATTTTGATTATTATCCCAGCGCCGACCGACTCGGAGGACACGTTCGTATGTTAAAAGTAACAAAATAGTTTCAAAACTTGGCCAAATTACTTTGTTTATTTTCATGACTTGCTAGGGTCAAATTAATATATGTTTTGATTTTAATTTAAACTAAGTAAAATTCTTCGTGAAAAAAATGTTAACGTGTTTTTTCAAAAACGTTAAATGCCTATGCATATTGAGGCACTTCCATTGTCAAATCGTCAGTTTCGGAAGTGCGTAGTTTTGCATGTTGTCAAGCTCTTCAATTTCGGAGGTAATTAAATACTGCATGTAGTCCGAAATCCCATAATGCCTAAATAGAAGTGGTCGGTTTTTAAAAAAAAACACCTAAACTTGACGTTTGAGACTGGTGGAGCATATACTGAGAGATGAGCAGTAGCCTGACCTGGAGGGCCGACTTCACCAGTACTGGTCGGATTATCCCAACGGAGAGATACGTGTTTCGTGGTCAGATTTATGATCCTACCTGATTCAGTGACTAATATATTGTTATTTCCGATGATCCCTGAAATAAAAAGTAAAAGTATCACATGTTTGATTTTTCTTGTCAGCTGTTTACTCTTGTAGTTATAAAAAAGTGTATGTCAACGTGGTCGTGTATGCGCATTGACTCAAAATTAAATGAAATATAAATTTTGTTCTAAAATTGAATACTAATATATTTTGACCAAAGTCAATTCAGTCCTGACTGTTGAATGTTCTGCACCTTAAACGTCATCAAAAAACTTGCAGACGAAAATTATTTATCACTATGGACTTTTACAATGGTTACCATGTACTAAACTGGGTCAAGAAAAGAGGACGTCTGGTCTATCACAACAAATAACAGGGTAGTACGATTTCTTTTTCTTTCAAAACACGTGCAGCTCTCATTGTGACATCACCGCGCGTGACATTCATTCCTTTTGTATTGCATAACACCTTTAGGTTGACCTCGTCCAAAAATGTCCACGTACTTTAACATTGATTTTGCCGTATGTATTTCTCGAGGCCTGTATATAATGATCTTCCAATGAAAATGGATGTATGAGGATCGAAATAAAGTGAATAAGCGCTATTTAAAGGTTTGTGTAATCAAATCCTTGAAAATTACACCCATTACTGAAATAGTCGTACTTAATTGCTACATGACCTGAATGACTTGTACTTTAACAGGATAGTAAAAATCATACATAGATGCACTGAACAGAAATAAACGTACAAAAATTTATAAAATATATGAAATGACCATTGACAAATGACATTATATCCACATTACTATTATATAAATCGTGGACCTATAGGCCGAGTACGTAATGAGTCGAGTACGTAATGGGCGGATTTGGGTAGTCCGATTTGTCTATGGGCCGAGAACGTTAGTGAACCGACTCTGCTATGGGCCGACTAGTCCCGGAATCATGCCGGGATCCCCCTTTTCCTTTAATGACAGGTGACTGTACATGCTTGTTGTAGAATAGTAGTTTCCAACAAAATTTAAGGTTTTAAACCAGACATGCTACATAATAATCTCGATCTTTGTGTCTCTTATTTGAATTCCACGGTTTCCTTGTATTTGATGCCATTCTCCCAATCGTAACATCCTCGGCCTTTTCAGTTGCATGCTAGAAAAAGACCGTACCCATTTTGAACTGCCCTCAAGCCCAGCATTGTTATTACATCTTAATAACTTTATTCACGTCACAATGACTTGACGTATTATCACTAAAAGCGACGTAAACCATAAGTTGAGGCTACTGAAGCCAAATGATTGTTTCAATTCTTTTGATTAAAAAGTTGCTGGAATAACATGAAAAATTTAAAGTAAATGTATTTAATTGATGGTTGAAAAGTATCAGTGTTATTTTCCACATCTATCATTTTACAAGGATCTTCTCTTCGCACATCGAGCCCAATGTTCAACTGCCAAAAAACTTACTAATTTGGGAAGTATCACTATAATTCTTCCGGGTCTCTTTCAGAAAGTTAAAGTTATTCGACTCACATTGGAAAGAGACGAGTATGTTCCAATTGCCCATTCTACTTTGCAGTGATAAACATACAATTTTGGATGAATAGGTGCTCCATAGTCCAAGGTCTACAGCATCTTACAGTATGCTACCTTAGTGCAAATGCAGTTTTGAAATGCAATATGGCAGACTTGAAGTGACAAGACAAATGCCTTTTTATCAGTTTTTATTGAATTACTGCAAATCCATGTTTACAAATTCACATTTATAGGAAGGAATTAAGAATGAAAGGTTTATAGGGCTTGAAAAGCTTAATTTGGCTAGATGTTATCTATATACATGTAATTACAAATCAATATACACACATATATATTAAGGCTACAATGAGAACAATATCTTACCGAATGCTGGCTGATTCGGACCATGACTGGTTGAGACCAAATTACGGGCTGATTCGGCCAAGACTGATTCGGACCATGGCTGGTCGAGACCAAATTATGGGCTGAATCGGACCATGTGAAATATTATTTAATGAAGGAAAACAAGGGAACACACATGGCTGTTTTATTTTAGTTGTTATTCATGTTTTTGCCAACATAGTTTTATTGTGATAAATAATACGAGGTCCGAGAGATTCTCAGAATATAGACGTATGACATTGCATTGAAATAAATCCTGAATTTGACAGGACCCCAATTTTATTGCTAAGTATATAAGTTTTATTTAGTACATATAGAATATAATACAATATACGGCATAATGGTAAATTCTACCTAACTCTAATAAAAACATCTACATACTCGGACTAATACATATAGACGGAAAAATAGGGGCCCAGCTTTCACGTTTTTTTTTTTCGGTGTTAGTATTTGTATTATTTCTCAATAAAAAAAAAAGTATTTCATTTTTGCAAAAAGGTGAAGGAGATACTTTGAAAATATTTCACTATTAAATTGGCAATCCAAGATAAACAGTCTTACATTATTTCATTTTATTTGTATACAGAACTATGTAATTATCTCGTGTAAAATCTGGGCTTTGTTTCCTTAAATGCAGTTTTGAACTGCTGAACGTACCTAGGAAATAAATATCAAATTTCAAACAATTTTTAAATGTCACATTTACATACAAAACGAATCTTAATATTTCATATGGTCTGAATCTGCCTATAATATGGTCCAAATAAGCCTAGTCCGAATCCGCTATGGTTCGAATAAGCCTGGTCCGAATCCGCTATGGTCCAAATCAGCCTTCACTCATCTTACCAGAAAAATAAATATTAAAACTTAAATGCAAATGTAAATGTCTTGCATATGATTGGTAAGGTTTTGCTACAGATTTCCCCAATTCTAATTTTTTGAAAGCAAATTTACTTTGTCATTTAAATTTAAATGAAATAAGAGCGAAAAATGAGATTTTAAAAAAAGAATGTCAGATTTTTGTCTAAACACTTTAAATGTATACAATGTATGTACCGATTCCTTTGCAAAATTTTCTCAAATTCAAGTCCTTGATTGTTGGAATAAAATGTACTGATAACACAGATATACCACAGCTGAAATTATTAGTATTATTATTCTTCAGTCAGTCAAGCCTAGAAAGAATATTGAATGTAAGAAAGGAAATTGAATTGCATTTTTGAACATTTGTGGTTCAAAATAAATTGTATTTTCATTAAAAGTGAAATATACTTACCTAGACAAAATACCCACTATGTAATACATCGATATTTAAAGAAAAAATTCACCAGTTCTTACAAGAATAGCAGAAAGTTCATGATTCTTGTATAGGGGATCGTACATAAGTGCTCATTTCAAATGAAATTTATAACACGAGTCAAAGCCACTGGGCAAGCAAAAGATTGAAATTATTAAACGAGTTTCTTAAAATTTCGTTTGAAATGAGCGTAGGTGTAAGCGTCTATTTATTGAATGACGAAACATAACTTATTTTATTTGACCAAACTGCAGACTAGTGTAGTGAAATGGCTTTGAAATACATTTGGGTGCCTCGGTCGTTACGACTTTACTTTGCATGACGTTAAAACATCATTTGGGACGTTATGAGGTGTTATTACACGTGTTACATATATCAAAATTGTGGTATGGGAATATTTACTTAAATAACAGTAGTCCTGTGATAAATTTAACTTCAAACAAAAGTCACTTGGTAGGAAATACTATGTATCATGAAGTCATTTAAAGGTGATATGTGCATTTGTTTTATCTTTGTATCGTGCAGAAAGTATTGGGGGTGGTAAGTGAGTTGTATCATGTAGGGAGGATATGGGATGTTAACTGAGTTGTATCATGTAGGGAGTATAGGGGGTGACAACTGAGTTGTATCATGCATGGAGCATAGGGGTGATAACTTTGTATCATGTAGGGAATATAGGGGTGATAACTGAGTTGTATCATGTAGGTAGTATAGGGGGTGATAACTGAGTTTTATCATGTGGGTAGTATAGGGGGTGATAACTGAGTTGTATCATGTGGGTAGTATAGGGGGTGATAACTGAGTTGTATCATGTGGGTAGTATAGGGGTGATAACTGAGTTGTTTCATGTAGGAATGATAAGGGTGGTAATTGAGTTGTATCACGTAGGGAGCAGAGGGGGGGGTGATATCTCAGAGCTATAAATAAATTACTTATTAATTTGAGGTGAAAACATATCCTCATTTGAAGAAAATATTTTCCTCTTGCCCGTGTTCAATACAAAACACAGATGCTTTACCTCACAATTATACTACTGGAGGACACATACTACAACGTTAATAATTTTTTAAGCATTTCTGCATGTAGCGATACATGTTTTATAATCAAGTCGAACTTTATTAATGGCATAATATGCTTTTGCTGTGTTTAATAAATATAAATCTTCGCAACTTGTTTTGGATTAGACTGAATTGCTTTCTTCTATTTGTAAAGTTTGATTGACATCTACTTGGGGGTACAATAAAGCTCAGTAAAGTATAGCAAAAGTTCAAATAAAATTTAAATTGTTTGATAAAGTTTATTCAATTTTCGATGCAAAGGAAAGACTCGCTGTAATTGAAATGAACTAAATAGAACACATCATGGATAACATTTGCCCAAAATTCCTTAAGAAGATGAAGAAAAAAAAAAGAAAAAAAAACCCCGCTTCATAAGTAAAATTGTCTAAAAATCTGACAGTCGGAGAAATGACGAATTACAAATGTAGATTCGATGAAATACTTGCAATTTGTAATAGTTATCTCCTTAGTACCCAAGGTAATTGATCTATCTACAACTACCCTGGCAAGTCCAATAGATTCAGGGGTAATAACCCTGAGAAATTTCCCAGCGGATTTACTCCCCTTCGTCGGTTTTAAAGAGCAGATATCCAGAGAAGGTGGAGTACATATAGCCATGAATGAAGCAGGCACGTTTTTGAAGCACTAGCCACACCTCGTCGCCCTGGCTCAGCTCCAGTATCGCCGTGTTGGTGGACGTCGCCCAGTATGGAATACTCTCCGCCCACACCGTGAACACCAGCTTTCCGCTCTTCACCAGATCGGCAGCAGCCTGGTATATAAATAAATAAATAAATAAATAAACGAGAAGATAGATTGGTAACAAATCTTGCTTAATGATCATGCACGGGACTTGAAGAAAGTGCAATTTTAGTGTGCAGCCTTTTTTGAGCAGATAGCCTGTGGATACATTTTATAAAATTATGTATAAATGGGACTTGTTTCTTCCAGGTGTCGTATACACGTGGCTGCTTTATGGATAGGAACACAAAATCGTGTTAAATTGTAAATAAATAAATAAATTTACATTAAATTAAACAAGACCTGCTACTGATGCAAGCACCTTCATTATCCCGAAATCACTGAACACTGGTGTTAAGTCACAAGAAACAAGCGTACACATAAAATCTCACTGTTTTGTTTTTGTTTCTAAACACCATTATCACGTGTTTCAAATGCTCTATATATAGTTTAGGTGTGGGGAAAGTAGGAAGCGGAAATGTTCACTCTTTTGGTTTTTCTTAATAGCAGTCAGATTTCACATACCCAGTTTCACCCACCCTTGTAAGGGCAATTATAATTCGAAATATTTAAATCTAACCTTGATATAATTCGTTCTTACCCGAATTTGCTGAATACTTCTGAAAAGTTTGAATGAAAAAGTCAAAATACTTCCCGATGCATCCGTCTAAACGTTGATCAATAAGTTGACAAACATTTAAAACTTCTTCAAAACGTTTACTTTACTCATCAGTCATCTTGGCATATTTTTCGAACTATCAGCAGAATTCTTTCAGAAGTCAATAAACGATTTAGATAGAGATGAAAGCGAAAACCATAGTCTATCTTGCTTTGTATACAGGTATTTTAAGTAAGTTCCTCTGACGGTTTAGATGGTGGTCTAGAGGTGCAGAGCTGTCTTTGATGACCAACAAATCTCATGAGAAAACTTCCAACTCCTGATTGAACACTACTAATCCTAAAACATCACGACACAAGGAACCGATCCTCTAGCATCTTAACATCGGGATGGCGCAGTGGTAACTTGAGTTTCTAGCCACTGTGGTCCGAGGTATGAACCCGACCCCGACCCCTGCAAAGCTTAGGATTCCCCCATCCATGCAAGATCAGCGTTCTTCCCTCAGGTTCCCTTACCCCAAAGAGTCACTCGCGTCACCTTCTTTGCCCCAGATAGTTATGTAATTAAGTTAACCATATAAAATAGCTAATTTGAGAAAAGAACACGTGTACTGTACAATAAATATTTGTACAATGTACAAATAAATATTTGTTCAAGAGTTTTTAAAAAGCACTGAATATTTTACAAATGCAAAGCTTCATGTTAGTGATAATACCGTCTTATTTATTCTCCGAAAAAAAGCGGGCATCTTCTTCGAATTTGAAGAATTTCTTGGTCTTTTAAATGTGCCGCACATTAAAAAAAAAGCCCAAGTTCATATCCATTCTTTTTACCTTCACTGGCTTAAAGAAGCATCTCGATAGTGTAAAAAATATGACATAAGTTTTTTTTAAGTTTGCATTCACAATATGCCCTTTCTTGAATATGATATTCCTTGTTGGTCCCTTAATTAGCTTCAAAAACTTGAAATAAAAATGAACTCAGAATTCAATATATGAAAAACTATTTTCTTTTTGGTTCCAGTTTGATTCTAAAGATGATACATGTTGCAACAGCAATTCATTCAATAGCCAAATAAGACCATTTTTGTAAAGATATTTCAGACTCTAATTCTAGTTGTGTTTCTCAAATATTTAATACAAAATTTGAGTTTTACAACTTCAGAATAAATGCATATGTGGATTTTCAGTATTACAAAAAAATACGTATTGTTATCTCATTGAAACAAAAAAAAAATTTATGTTCAATATAACCGATTTTGAAAGGAAAATTATTCGTAGTGAATGTGATGATTAATTTAAACATTTTAATCATCGTAGCAATTTATCCAAACTAGTTTTATATGGAATTAGATATTCTTGAGTGAATCGTGCATTTTTTTTATTTCATTTTATTTGCACCTTTACCTTTCACATATTTATTTTGTCTAACCAATGATTAAACATATCATTTCCTCTACTCAGAAATCAAATATGGGGAAAGAGGATCACCTTGACGACAGTCACAGCCGATATCGAAGAAAGACAAATACTGAAAACATGTTTTCAATAAAAAGATGTCTTCCTGTTTGTATGCAGCACAGTTATTAATGTTTTAATGTATGGTTTAATATGAAAAACCGAAGTATTTATAAGGTCGTATGGAAATTTCCAAAAAGCGTTTAATAAAACACATTGACAAAGAGAGTTGTAAGCCATTTATATTATTTTCTTAGTTACATCATATACCAACATGTATATATATATTTTTTTTACTTTTATGTTCTATTGACGACTTATTTCCTTCTTTCCTTCTGTTTGTTTTATATAGAATATATAAATTTTATTTGGCCTTACATCTTCCAAACTAATCGCTGGCTATATTTAATAGTAGAATAACGATTCCTTCCCTCTGTGTTAAAGCAATGATTTCTTTCTCAATCCAAGAATTGATTGAACTTATTAGAAGTTGCACTTTAACCCTCAGAAAATTAATGAATCTACCTTAAATCCATTACTGCCATGGATTTTGTCATCACTCTCCTGGTTTTGAAACACCCCGAGACATCAGGGAGAATAATTTTACTTTCCTATGCAGCTAATTCTTGCAGAGACATTTGTGCTGAACGAGCCCAATTAATAAGTTAAAATGTGTTTTAATTTCTGTGTAACTGTAACTGCATAACACAGGCTTATATATTATGTTTACTGCATGCATGATGTATATTTGCCGTGTACTCTCTCTCTCTCTTTCTCTCTCTCTCTCTCTCTCTCTCTCTCTCTCTCTCTCATCACAAACGTGACCCACGCACTAACCAATCATGCGTTCAGAGCAACTAGCATCTCTGAGAAAAGGGTCATGAACCAGAGCCCTATATTTGACAAGTGATTGATACTTTTAAAATGACCCCGAACTACTAGACTTTCCAATCTTCCGTCTCACAATAAAAGCCTTAAAACAAGGCAGCAAAATCAATTACACTGGCTCTCCATGACAGTTAAACAAGGACAACGGGAAATATTCAGGGACTGAATAAAGTAGGACATAGCTTGCAATTGGTGTTTCTGATCCATCAGTGCCCTAAGACAGTTTAAATTCTTCTTCAAGAAACTTGAATCTTACTTTATCTAAATATTTAGCAGTAGCAGTGTAAATTCACTTTAGATCCACAAAGGATTTTTATAACTTCGATTTATTATTGGTTTCTGGTTATATATATATATATATATATATATATATATATATATATATATATATATATATATATATATATATATATATATATATATATATATATATGTGTGTGTGTGTGATAAATATTTTTAAATAAAATATAAACGTGTCTTGTGACATGGGTGGGTGGGTTGATATAGATAGATAGATAGACAGATATGTCCTCTTTTTGGGGAAGTGACATTAATGTTGTATATTGTTTACATTCCTCTGTCCCCATCTGATACTTGATAATGACAGTTAGGATAACTTTTTTATAGTTAAGATAACTTTTTTATAGTTAAGATAACTTATTTTATAGTTAAGACCACTTATTTTATAGTTAAGATAACTTATTTTTATAGTTAAGATAACTTATTTTATAGTTAAGATAACTTATTTTTATAGTTAAGATAACTTATTTTATAGTTAAGATAACTTATTATATAGTTAAGATAACTTGCTTTTATAGTTAAGATAACTTATTTTATAGTTAAGATAACTTGTTTTTATAGTTAAGATAACTTGTTTCATAGTTAAGATAACTTGTTTTTATAGCTAAGATAATTTGTTTTAACCTTGTCAATACGAAGATAGTACGTTGGTCTTGAAAATGATGCTAATAAGTTTTACAATTTATCATGGCGATAATTCCCATCTAATAATAAAAAGATCAGACTCAATTGGCAAACTTTGGCGTTTTGTAAAGCCAGGGCAAAAACTCATCAAAACGCACGCTATTTAGCAATTTCTACTTTAAGGCAACATCGCAATTAGTTACTGACTTGCTAAAAGTTTCGATAACTCTAATTTGGGTAAATCAATTTCTTGCCTTGGAACAGAAGGCAATATCGGTGTGATCTTTGTCTTTGCAGCACTTCTCATCAATGGTTGCTTTTAAATTTTTTTATTAATTGTTGTGGACTTGATAGCTGATAAATTTGTGTCGCAAGATAGCCGAGAAACTTAGTGTCGCGCAAAGTCTACAGGTAACATACCAGCCACATATAATGATACAGATTGCTACTTTATATTATTCAAGAGTAGATTATAAACTAGCACGAGCTAAACGAGGATAGCGCAACCCGAATATTTGAAGAGAATCTTATTATGAAAAAGTATAACAAGAAATTCACAGTGACTACTTCCCCTCCTAACTACCATTCGAGGCTGCATACGTAATACACAATCTGCAAATGTTCTTCCAGAATATATCCGAATAAATTTCTCTGTTGCTTATGACGACACGAGTATAACATAGACGCCACGGTGAAACAGTGTCTCTCTGTTCTTCATCAACGCCGACGCAACTACATCAGCTCTCTCTCCTTATTCTTCGAATAGTCGAAGCAAAATCTTATAATGCATGCACTTCCACTTCTCTGCAAAAGGTTAATCTTTGTCAGACAGGATTAATCAATATTCGTTGAAAATAGCCTATTTATTCTTTTGTGTGTGTGTGTGTGTGTGTGTGTGTGTGTGTGTTGCTTTATTTCGCTAAGATTGCAAGCCACTCAAAAAACTTGTCCATGGGTGAGAGGTGGATCCTTGCACATCTCTGCTGTGTTCTAGCAAGGCCTCCTTTTCTCTTATTATGAGTATAGTACAAGTGTAAACCTGCAAACTAAACATGGCGACTTAAAAAGGGAAGTCTTGATTTTTGTTTACACTGTATCCCATCCAGGAACAACTCAGACTGTATGTTGGCTCGTAGCTGTATACAAATTCAAAGCGATCTTATACAGCGGTTTTACGTGATTTCTGGGTGAAATACTTTATCATTGCATGATGCAAAGTTATGTGATGTGGGATAAAAGATCATATTGCACTGTCGTCACGTATAACCTTTATGTGACGTCATAAATCTATATTCGTGGCGTCATTCAGCCAACATGGATTTATCACTATTCTGAAATAACCTAATTACAATTTTTGGACTTAATCAGGTAATAAAAGAATTATAATCATTGTTGATGTGAATACGAATTTTTACCACCATAATCCATGATATTAAACTTAGCTTCGCGCCTGTCAATACGGGGTTTCAAACTTAACATTTAACTCATCACAGGTCTATAATTATATACTACTGATTCTTTTTTTAAATTCTCTACATTCTTATACTTTGCAAAGATAATCAAAAAAAAAAATCGGTACATCGAAACAAATATCAAAATCAGGCATGTTTTGGATTGCATTTTCGTGACATGAGTAGTTTTTAATATCGTTTTGCACGTGTGAGTTATTTTTAAATATGTGCACGTTTGAACTGAGATAACGGTGTATAATGCACATAGTTTTACATGAGAGCATGCAAATCACTGTACCTTTTGATGCCCCTGTGCCGCTACCACCACCGTAAATTGGTAAGTGCCATTATATGGGGCGGTGAAACGTCCCGTTTTTTGGCTGTAAGTGTCCCCTATGTTGGTGACTACTTTGTCAAACACAAGGTCCGTGTTCTGCTCTACGGGGCCAAAATTGGGGCCCAGACCCACAAAAAAGGCAACTTTAGAGGCCGGCTTGGCAGACTTACCTGCAAAATGAAGAACATTGAGATAATTATAAGTTGGAGTTCGTGTATATGCTTTTATAATCTGACGATGAACATGACCGGATTAGAGGATGATTCCACCCTGATAAAAAAAATCTTTGCATGACTGCTCGCGTCAGTATGGCTTATATCGTATATGTATAGCTCCGTTTTAATAAATTCTGAATCAGCTGCCAGTATTGTACAAGTGAAAGACTGACAGGTTAGAAATAGAGACAGAAGAAGAAAGTTTTGGATGTCTATCCCAATACCTCAGACGCAATGACCTTATGCCTTAGGCACAGAGAGATTCGGAATATAATTTGTGGCGTGGTAAGTTTGGTGCATAACCCTAAAAGCTTCACATGTTGAAAACACTTTTTATATATATATATAAAATAAAATACGTATAGAGCACTTCCACAACGTATCTTTAAAATAAAAGTGTGTTAATGTTGATTTCAAGTCGTGAAAACTCCCTAGAAAGTTTAACAAGATACCCAAGTATGCCTGATATCGCTCACCTGTTATACACCTTAACAAATTCACTAATATATGTAGTATTGTAAGAACACAACCCAGTGTATACTATCTCCCAACCTTCATATCATATCAATTCTACCTTTTTCACTATTATTATGATTTTGAAAAATCTTCAAAATATAAGGGCATATTTAATGTCCACATTATTAAATTTGTCCAAGATCTTGATGATATGAACATATTTACCAAGTTTGTTCCCAAATCATATGAGAACTATAGTCTTCAGAGAGGTAATAAGTTCAGACAATCAAATGCAAGGACACCTAGTTAATATACATATATCTCATTTATTACAGAACCTGTCCAAGATCATGATAATGTAAGCCTCTTTACCAAGTCTCTGGCGTGATACAACTTCAGCCAATTAGATGCATGATCACTTCATTAGCATAGGTCCCGCTCAAAAGTAAACTAATCCAACATCTTAATAATATTACCCTACTTACCAAGTTTGATCAAAATCGAGTCAAAAGTACAGTCTCTCGAGTGGTTAGAAGTTCAGTCAATCAGATGCAAGACCATCTTATTAACAGATCTCGTTCATAATAAAACTCACTGTGCAGCTTGGTGATATAAGTATATTTACCAAGTTTGATCATAATCAGATCAGAAATACAGTCACTAGAGTGATAACAAGCTTATCCAATCAGATGCGTGTTAATTTCACTTATAGTAATGTCTCTCGCTCATAATCAAACTCACGTGAGATCCTGAGGATATAAGCTTCTGACGGGAAATATGGCCTCCATGGTGGAAACAAGCTTGGTCAATCATATACAAGATCACCTCATTAATATGCGTATATCTCGCTCATAATAAATCTAATGATGCAAATTTATGATAAAATCCTATGTACCAAGTTTGATCAAAATCGGATCAGAAATCTGGTCTTAAGTGTCGCAACAAGTTCAGCAAATCAAATGGAAGATCACCTCATTAATATGTGTGGATCTAGCTCATTATCAAGCCTTTCAGAGAGTTGGATGACATAAGCCTATTAAGCAAGTTTGATCAAAATCAAAGGAGGTTATGGCCCCCAAAGTGGTAAATATTTAAGCGAATCAGATGCAAGATCATTCTATTAATATGCGTGGATCTCTCTCGGTCATTGTCATATTCTTCCAAGATCTTGATGATATAAGCTTATATTCTGAATCTGATTAAAATAGGACTAGATATATGGCATCCAGGTTGTAATAAGCTCAACCAATCAAATGCAAGATCGCCTCATTAATATGCGTTGATCTCAATCATTATCAAATTCATCCATTCATTCGAGATCTTGATGATATATATATAGTATTATCAAAGTAACGCGATCTTGATTGCTAGATCACGTCGAGTTGTCAGCATTAGAACATCCGGATCATGACGAGACGCGAAGCGTCGAGTCATGATCCGGATTTTTATGCTGACAACGAGACGTGATCTAGCAATCAAAATCGCATTACTGTGATAATGATATTTTTGTTATATACCTTTCAATTTTCAGATAATTTAATAAAATCACTATATGTAGTTGAAAAAAAAACACAAGAAATTGCTAAACATTTCAACCTCTATAATACGAACTTCATCTTAAAGCATAAACCGAATTACTTTTCGAAAGGCTGACATGCACATGAATATTAGTTTATGAATTAAGTTTGTGAAAAAACGCTCTCTCAGTTTGACTACCATCACTGTCAGTAACACGAATTCTTTGACGCTTGAGGGCAGATTACTCATATATGTGATTTACAGTTATTGTACAGTTCTGAAATTTTGCATCACGGAAGTTTTCACCAGATGAATGACTGGAAGTTCCTTCCAGAGGCCAGGTTGAATGCGGTTGAACTGTTTATGGAGAAACATTGTGAGAGGCTCCGATGGGAACTTGACACGGAAATGACAACATTATTTTGACAGTTATTTACAACAGGATTGGAGAAATTGTTGGAACTTGATGGTACAGATTTTTTGCAGAGAATATTACTCATTTATAATTTCAAATTCATCCATTATGCGTGAAACTCACTAACGTTACCATTTATGAATTTCCGTAAATGGGTTGTACTGTACAACTGTAATGTTTTGGTACGCGATTTCCGAATATGATCTTGTTTCAGACGAACATTTTGGGAATATTTTACTACTTCAAAATAAGGAAAAAATGCTCTTTTATTGTTGTTGTGACAAAAACATGGTTTAGACCTTTCAGATATTTTACATATAGCGCAAGGTTTCTTAACTAACGTCACTGTGAGAGCTTTGTTTATTGCTAGTGTTGGCATTCCATCGCTAGCTGCGCTGATATTGTCACCAGGAAACCTCGAGGATAAAGTAGTCTCAGCCTCGTTTGAGAGTATGGTGATACGGGTTTGGAAAACGATAGTATCGTTTTCCTGCTTGTAGGAAATGACGGTAAAATTCTGGCTATTTCTTGGGTAGAAAATTGGTAGGTGTATAATAAAATCCCATATTCCAGGCTTCACAAAAAAATCGGATCAGAAACACGGTCTCCAGAGTGGTAACAAGCAATTCTTGACGGAAGGACGTACGACTGGCCCAGAGCCATGCTATAAGCTTACCGGTCTTACAGCCAGGTGAGCTTAAGATGAACACAATTATTTTTTATAAATGTTTTTTTAAAGTTTCAATACGAGCTGCAATCACACTTTTTTGTCCATGTAGAACATTTTTGGGTAAATAATGAAAAATATCACAAAAGATTCTGTCTTATCGTTTATATAATGTTTGGGGGATGCAAAACCCGACTTCATTGGGGACAAATGCCATTAACTTCAACCTTGTTCTTAATATGTACTATCATCATTTAAAGAAAAGAAATGGATTCAATATATGTTAAGTTTGAACATCTATTTGTACACAAGTATTGGACCCAGAAAGGATAATTAT